>OX155955.1:12455026-12745026 GCA_944548615.1 Micropterix aruncella | reverse complement strand
ATGTTTATGCCAATAGACTATTTTTAAACTTCTTACCGTTTTCTCAATGAGTTAGCTAGTTTCTGAGCATGAGTTAGCTGTTAGTATGAGTTAGCAAGTTGGCGTGAGTCAGCTGGCTTCTTGCAATTAGGGAATATGTCACTCTCCGGGCTGACAGACGTCTGCTCGTAGAGTAGAAATTGAGGTTGCTGACGCTTCCGTGCGAATTAAACCAGCAGAATGCATAAACAATTGTTACTGCTGCCACATTGAAAGCGTCCTCGCAGACAGAGATTCGAATCAAACGAACGATCACCTTGTCATTCCACACAGCTGTCCCATTTGATATGCAGATTGCCGAATTTGCATCTCAATTGGTATACACTTCTACGCCGATGCAATTCATGATTGATAATTTATAATCAGGAATCGCTTTAATGTTCTGCTCGCATAGTGTTTTATACTCACTTTGTTTTATGACGTAATGAGAGTACATAATTTTAAAGTACCGTAGTGAAAAAAACATAAAATAGATACCGCAGTGGGATCTGTGAGACCCTCAGGATATGATGACTTTAAATTTTATTATTATTTAACTTATATTAATTAATAAACAAGGGGTGTATTAAGGGGTGAGCTTGGTTGATAAGGCAAAAAAATAAATAACCTAAAATTTAAATCTAATCATGAATATTTTATAACAGTTAGATTAATATTTAAAAAATAGAAATATTTCTTGCAATACTAAAAAAAAGCTATTTTCGAGATAATTAGTTGCAAATGTTTCCACCGCTGCAGAAATTACGGTATCTGTTTGCTCCGGTAATAGCGACCGTAATTTTGCCTGAAACAAAAAATGTAAACTAAGATAGACATAAAAATATATTTATTGTCCGAAATTGTGGTGGAACATTTATGGTTATAATGCGTAACATTGTCTCCCACAATTACCTGTTATTGTAAGAAATTGAAAAATTTACTTATTCGCTAATTTTGTAATTTCTTATTAATTAATGGAATTATTTCACTGGTTTGCCTATAATATCTAGATCAAATCAAATAATAATTTGTAATGTTCATTGAATGGCCAGAAATAAATTAAAAAAAGATATAACATGAAAAAATCGAAACAGACCGGATAGGTAGCACTAACAGTAGAAAAAACTAAATAAAAATTATTCACTAATAATACAAAAAAATAAAGAAAAAAACAAAAAACAAGAATAATCGAAATTCCGCATATAAATACGAAATGCATATAATTTAAAATGTGTAATCTTCCTAACAGAGTAACAGACTACCGAGCCTAGGAAACGACGCCTTACTCCGTTTCTCTACTAGTGTGAGCCAGAAATTAAAACACACTCACCTGGACCCATTTGAGTCGGCCAATGAAGAATGGAAAAGACTGAAGGCCATCACTTTGGACTCAGCAAAAGAGGCGTCACGCTTGAATCCTAGTTTTTTGACCGCACCTGACTGGATGTCCGAGGAAACATGGTCTGCTGTCCTTGAAAGAAGGACTATGAGGAAATCCGGACTATCGACGGACAGGCAAAAATATAGGGAACTCCACAGCAAAGTACAAAGACTCTGTCGCCGCGATAGAGAGATGCAGCTTAATAAGATCTGCCAAAAAATTGAGGACAATTCCAATACGATGCACACCAAGGATATGTTTCAACACGTCAAGATTCTTGCAAAAGATTTCAAGACAAGAAACTGGACCTTGGAAGACGGAAAAGGAGTTGTCTTAACGGACAAAGAGCAGATTCTCCGGAGGTGGCGAACTTATTGCCAAGAATTATATCGTGACCCAGAACATAACGAGGTGCATAAACACAGGATGGACGAATGTCCGGAACGTGAACCTGATATACTTCTGGAGGAAGTCCGTGCAGCTATCTCGCGATTAAAGCCCAAAGCATGTGGAGGTGACAACATTACGGCGCAACATTTAAGGAACCTGGGTGAGGATGGTGTTTGTGTGATACACAATATATGCCAGAAGGTGTGGAGATCTGGAGAGTGGCCTGATGATTGGACCGAATCCATCTTGGTCCCATTGCATAAAAAAGGCTCGACTCGAAAATGTGAGAATTACCGTACGATCTCGCTTATCTCTCACGCAAGCAAGATTCTCCTCAGCATTCTTAACAAGAGGCTGGAGTACTTCATAGACCCACAAATCTCGATTGAGCAAGCCGGTTTCGTAAGAGGACGAGGCACGCGTGAGCAAATTTTCAACATTCGGCAACTTATAGAGAAATGCAGGGAGTTTAATATTCCAATGGCTCTCTGTTTCATAGACTATGCCAAAGCTTTTGATTGCGTGGACTGGGGGAAGATGTTTGAGGTTATGCGCGATATGGGGATCCCAAACCACCTTATATTCCTCATACAGAGTCTGTACATGGAAGGCGCTTCGAGAGTAAAGTTGGACGATGAGCTTTCGAATTCCTTCAAAACAGAGAGAGGCGTCAGACAAGGGTGCATCTTATCGCCGAAACTCTTTAATTTGATCGGCGAACACATAATGAGAAAAGTCCTAGACGAATGGGAGGGTGGAATTCGCATTGGAGGTCTCAGAATCAATAATTTAAGATTCGCCGACGACACGACCATCATAGGTGCCGATGAAAATGAGTTGGCGACCCTATTACGTAGGGTGGAGAAGGAAAGCGAGGAGTATGGACTGCACATGAACCGCAGCAAGACCAAACTCATGTTTGTGGACCGGGCTGGAACCATGCAACGCACCAACGCGCTGAGTGACCTTCAAGCTGTGGAAGACTTTGTTTATCTGGGCTCCATGATATGCAACGACGGAAACTGCGAAAAGGAGGTCTCACGCAGAAGCCAGATGGCAAGATCGGCCATGAGCAAGCTAGAAAGGCAGTGGAAGAATCGGGGTATAAGTAAGCGGACTAAGGTCAGGCTGGTTCGAGCTCTGGTTTTCTCGATCTTTCTCTATGCATCGGAGACATGGACCCTGAAGGCTCGTATACGCACCAAAATCGATGCACTGGAGATGTGGTGTTGGCGTAAAATGCTAGGAATCCCATGGACAGCACGCCGCACCAACAAATCTGTCCTGGAAGAACTCGGCATCCAAGTGAGGCTCTCCACCGTATGCATGAGAAGGGTCCTGCAGTTCTTCGGTCATGTTGCCAGGAGAAACCCAGAGAATCTAGAGAAAATGCTTTTCGGGGGTCAAGTGGAGGGAAGAAGAAGCAGAGGCAGATCACCGGCCAGATGGAACGACCTCATCAAAGAAGTTACAAAAGGGTCAATACAATCTGCGACCCGCCATTCAGAAGACAGGTCGAAGTGGAAGAGACTCGATAGGCAAACGGTTGTCTAGTGACCACGATCCTCAGTAATGAGGGAACGAAGGAGAAGAAGAATCTTCCTAACTGAATTTTTGTAAAAACAAATAACGTGTAAAAGCTTTTTTTGATAAGCCATTTCTTCAACGCTGCGGTAAACCCTTTTTCTTTTAATTATTTAATACTAGTTGCGCCCCGCGGTTTCACCCGCGTGGTGATGGAAAATTGTGATAATGATGATAGAAAACTATATGTATATGTTTATAAATTATAGCCTATGTGTTATTCTGATGTGTAAGCTATACTATTGTAAAGTTTCATCAAAATCTATTCAGTAGTTTTTGCGTGAAAGAGTAACAAACATCCATACATACATTCTTACAAACTTTCGCGTTTATAATAGTAGTAGGATTTGCAGGTAGGTGGTTATAGATTTTTTTTCATTTTTTTATTTTTTTTTTATTTTATTTGTTACAACTTGGTATAGAGTTAACAGTTAAGAGTTTCAAGGCGATAGGTGAGGGCAGCAAACCCCGCCCACCGCCCGGGCAGTTATAACGACGAGGGTCGTCTTGTCTGCCCGGGATGTCGTGCTACGACAACCCTGCGCGTACCAGAAGGGTAGAACGCGCAGGGGGTGAAATAGGGTAAACCACCCCCCCCGTACCGCCCCGAGAACCCATTTATTTAAAATAATAAAAGATATTTACAAAGTAAAAATTTACAAAAATAATACTAAATTTACCATATTCACAATAGAAAAGAAAAAAAAAACAACAAATATCACAAATTTAGGGCCGGTGAGCGGGGTAGAGGACGCATCAGAAACGATGATGGTGGAGGCGCACGGTCCGTGGGCAGGTCTCGGAGCAGCCACGGGGGGGAGGAATTCCTGGATCCTGCAAAGAACGAAACGCCCCTCGGGGCGGTAAAGAGACGGACACAAAGACGGGCACTTCGGGCTGGAAGTATCCGCCGAATCACGCCACCAAGGAAGAGGGTACCCCCTGGGGGGTATCCCGAGGCCTCATGCTTTCCCAAGAAGCCACCCAGTGCTCCACAAACTCGCCAAACGACTGGAAGCAGCTCCTACAACTGACCAGATCCGGGTACCAAATCGGAGAGCGCCCAACGCACGCGGCCACTGCATCCATCAACTTCTCCCGTGCAGCCGCTAGAATTGGGCAAGACCAAATTACGTGTTCCGCAGTTTGGCGACCATACCCACAGGCGCACCGGGGGTCATCGGCAAGTCCAAAGTCAAATAGTTTGGCTCTGAACTCTCCGTGGCCCCCAACCAGCTGCGTGGTATGGTGGTCGAACCGCAGAAACGAATTTGCCATCCGCACTGCGACGGACGGGAAAAAGCAATGGGTGAGGCGGCCAGTACCCCCGGCGTCCCATCTAGCCTGCCAGACACGCAAGGACTCCACCCGAATCAGGCGGGCACACTCCCCAGCTCGGTGCGCCACCGGGTCGATCGACAGGCCATGAAGGACTACCGGCTCGCCCCGGCGGTACCGCGACAACGCTGCACGCTCCAGAATCTCCAGGTCAATCGGCAGAACGCCAGCGATGACGGGTAACGCAAGAGTGGACGTCGTTCTGTACGCCCCGGTCAGGGCCACGAGAGGGATGCGCTGTCCGCGCAGCAGCGCGACACGCGTCGCCTCAGGAACAGCAGACTCTGTCCAAGCGCGTGCGGCATAAGTCGCACGCGGGACGAAGACGCCCTTATAGATAGTCATGACCGCCGGGAAACGAATTCCCCAGTCGGCCCGACTCACTCCGCGGAGCGCAAAGAATAGATCCCGGGATTTTTCGGCTGTAATCTTTGCGTGCGAAAGAAAGGAAAGGGAAGCCGTAAGCGTCACCCCCAGGTATCGAACGGTGGCCGGGAAGGATACCGGGCGACCGTTCATCCTGATGACAGGGTTCCGCTTAAGATGTCCCTTCAGGAGAAGCGCCTGAGTTTTCGTCGGAGAGAAGGTGAGTCTGTTTCGCTGTCCCCATCCGAGGATCAGGTCCAGCGAGTCAGCCACCCTTCTCTCGACCTCTGCGCGACTCCTGCCGCCCACCAGGAGAAGAGCGTCGTCTGCATAAGCGCTGACGGTGCACCCCTCCGGGTAAGGTAGACCGAGGAAATCATCAAAGAGAATGTTCCAAAGGCTAGGACCCAACACTGACCCCTGTGGACAGCCCATGGTCGGGGTTTTGGTGACGCTGGTCGGGCCGTACCTCAGAGTGACAGATCTGTCTGAAAAGTAGCTCCTCACTACTTTCAACAAATTGTTCGGGCACAGGCGGGCGCGAAGCTTGCATATAAGCATCGGCCACCACGCGTTTTCGAATGCACCGGAGATATCCAAAAATACGCCTACCACGTAGCGGCCGTCGTAGTTGCGGACCCAGTTCTTCGCAAACAGGATGGCGTCCTCCGTGCTTTTCCCTCGGGTAAATCCACACTGACGCTCGTTCTGGGGAGACAGAGTCCTCTCCAGCCGTTCGCGCACAAGCACTTCTAGCACCTTACCCATTATGGGAAGGAGCGTGATGGGCCTGTACGCTTTCGGATCCGAGCGCGGCTTGTCGTTACCTTTGGGAATCACCCGCAGGAGGCCAGCCTTCCAGCATAATGGGAAATGACCGTCCCTAATGCATTTCTGCATCAGGACAGTCACCTCCCATCTTGCGAATTCCCACACCCGCTTCACTATATCAGACGTAAAGTTGTCTATCCCCGGTGCCTTTCTACGCGATAGCGACCCGATGATGGTGCCGACCTCGTCCGCTGTTACCTCTGACAGATCAGGTACGCGCGAGTCTACGGCAATAAGCCGCCGCAGCTGCGCGTGGTGGGGATCGTCATTGTCATTCCGATCCGATGGACACAAAGAACCGAGGAGAACTGAAAGAGTGCCTTCGGTGTCAAGCGGGGCGGAAGTACCCTCGACAATGCTAGAGAGGTAGTTCCCACCCCGCTTGGCACCTTTGTCGATGACGTTCTTCATGTCCCATGGGTTTGCATTCCCAACTTCGCTAACCCATGTACGCCAGGAATCAGTCTTGGCACGCCTAATAGCGGCGTGGTAGACGCTCCGAGCCGATCTCAGGGACTCCCGAAGTACCTCCACACGCTCAGGGGGAAGAGAACCCCTGCGGGCTTCCCCCATGCGGCGGTACGCTTGCCGGAAGCACCTGCGAAGGTCGGATATTTCCGGAGACCACCACGGGGCCGTAAAGCCGCCGAAGGGCCTCCTCCGACCGAGGACCGACTCGCAGGCCGAGGCAACTGCCTCATGAAGTGCAACACTAAGTGCCTCGGCCGAATTGGAGTGAGTGGACGGGAACCGGGAGAGCCTCTCACAGAGGGACTCCCCAAAACGGTCCCAGTCCACATCCGAGGTGCGGTACGCCCATTCTGAGGGGGACGGGGGATTCACACGGCGGCCAATGTCAAAGGTCACTAGTCTATGGTCTGAGGAAGACGACGATTCGTGGACGGTCCAGTTCATCATCTCCCGGGCGAATCCAGGGGAGCACAGCGTCAAATCCACATTGCTGGACCCGCCGGGGCCACAGAAGGTCCGGGGCTGCCCGGGGGAGTTGACAATATGCAACCCATAGGTCGCTATCAGCTCCTCGACAGCCTCGGCTCTTCCCTTCGCGACCCTGTCCAGGCGGTCCAGGTTGCCGTCGTCGTGCCAGGACGGGGAGCGGGCATTAAAATCGCCCGCTACCACTACCGGCCGACCCCGAAGAGCGTCAAGGGCCGCGGCGAGTTCAGCAATGTAGGCGTCCACAGCCTCGCCAAACTGGAAGTAGACGCTGATGAAGTAGCAGTCCACATCGTTGATAACTATGGACGCGCAGGCGAGGTGCTCACTGGAGAGCCGATCCAGGAACAGGGGAGGCGGGAGAGACGAACTCACTGCGATCCCTGCCATGGGTCGGTGCCCCTTCTCGAGCACAACGCACTGCCCGTCTATACCCCGGGTTTTACCGAGGAACGTGAACTGCTCCTGCACAAACGCCACTCCAATGCCCATCGTCTCAAGCGTGCGACCGAATTCGGCCGTTACAGCCCGGCTTCTCTGCAGATTCAGTTGCGCGCAACTTATCATTAGTTGGGGACTATGCCCCGCCATAGTTCGTGGTGGCTATCTCCCTGTCCACCGCGCGCTGATAGGCCGGACAGCCCGACGAGCCCGTCACGTGAGCTGCTTCCTTTCGCAGACCCGAGCATGTGGCACACTTGGGGGGTGCCTCCTTAGCAGGGCAAGCCGACCTCTCGTGTCCCTTGCCGGCGCAATGTCCGCAGACTACCTCCTGCGAGCACTTCCCCTGGGTGTGCCCGAAATTGTGGCAGCGGAAACACCTTACCGCCCCGATGTAGTCACGCACTCTGCAAGAGTCCCAGTCCAGGAACACTCTCCCCTCCGCCACAAGCACCGCTCGCACCGCCGGGTGCACGATCCAAACACTTTGGACGACAGGGCCGTCCCTCTGGCCGAACGCGAACGCCCGGCGGGTCGAGCCTAGCGCAGTTGACTTATCCACCGAGCAGCGGCCCTCGAGGTTCTGCGACCAAATAAGCTCCTTTATCTCTCCTTCCTTTAGGTCCCGCGGAATGTCGTGGATAACAATCCGCGGAAATCGACCCTGCGGTTCGACGGCCCTCAGCCCCGCACCGCGAAGTTTCTCGCCCGCGGCCTTCACTCTTTCCAGACCCCCAGGAGTAGAGGTCTGGACCAGCACGCCGGCCCGAGCAACCTTCCTCACGGTGACCGGCCGGAAACCGTCGGCCGCAGGGTCAAGTGCCTTTAAAAGAGCCGCTTTGGTCGCCTCCGAGGTGGCTGCGGCATCCTCAATCGCGGGGTAGATTAGGACCGAGGGCCTCTTTGGAGGCACCTCCCTGGTCCGATTCCCCGCGACCTGAAGGTTGATACCCCTCTTAAGGGCATCCCCATAAGAGGGCGAGGATGAGCTCGGGGGGGAGGTCAGCGAAGGGGCAGGTCTTGCAACCAGCTCCCTCACGGAGGCCTCCATCGACCTCATCCCCCCCAGGATCTCATCCGCGATCCCGAGCCGCCCATGGGCGGCAGCGAGATCGCAGGCAAGCCTGGACACCAGACCCAGGATGCCCACTGTCTCCCCGGCCAGCCTCGTCTTCTGATCCGTCGTTAGACGGGAGCGGGCCGGGGTATCCCCCTCACATGTGATGGCCATAATGCGGGCCAACGCGTCCTCTACCACACTCACCGCCTCCTTAGCGTCACTGGCATCGACCGCAGATGGCGGAGTAGACACAGACACCGCGGGCGCGAAAATATAACATAGAGGTATAGAGTTAACAGTGAGATCGTACAGATATGATTTGTAATTATTTATATAAGTAATAAGAAAATGAATACATCCCATACGATCATTCTAGACGAATGCCCAACTAGACCGAACAGCCTGTATCTGGGCATACGAAATATATAGCCTTTGTTTTTGGAGTAGTAGTGACGTTTGAGTAGTACTGACTAATAGACTACTTTCAATACTAACACTAAGATAATGAATAAAGAAATAAAATATAAGAAAATAACTGAAAAAAAGAAAATTAAAAAATAAAATGGCATAAAATAGTAAACATATTAATACAAATATATATGATAAAGGGTTAGTAACATACATATATACACATATAAACATACAAACATATATACATACATATATAATAATACACACACACACACACATATTTTAAATTATTGTATGAAGCAATTCATTTTCAGTCTTTGTACGACCTACTTCGTAAAGGAGCCATTTTTTTACTTTTATCTTAAATTGGTGTATATTTTTAACATTTTTTACTGACTCTTCTAAAGTATTAAAAATTTTTGGGGCGATGAAATACAACTGTCTTTGGGCAAAGGTTGTATGTACGTGAGGAATTACATAGTTCGTCCCTTCAGCCATTCTAGTTGGTCTTTGCTGCTGGCTTCGGGAACGTTTCTCTAAGGTCTTGTAAGAATGTATTAGGCATTGTTTCACGAACAACTGACGATTATCCAAAACACTTGCTTCGCTGAACAGCAGGTCAGAGTCATGGCGGGGATGTTTTCTGTAAGTAACCCTCAATAATAATTTCTGGGCTTTAACCAGTGGTTCAAGTACTTGTTTCGTACAGGCCATGCAATGATACCGTGCATCCATAAGCTTTGGCAAAGCGCCGTGTACACAATTTTTAACGTCGATTTTGCCAGAATATTACGTAGCTCACGAAAGACGTATACTAACTTTCGAGTGCGTGATGTAAGTTCATTTAGTTGGTTCTTCCAGGTTAACTTGGAATCAATGGTCAATTGTATAACATTCCTTTTTAAATAGAGTTAAATTTAGCTTGGGTGCTTGTAGTTCATGTTTATTTCTCGTGTTATAGCCGTGTTCAACATTGTTTATTTTGAAATACTGATCGTGGCTCCTTAAAAATTTGCAGGTTTACAAGATGCATAAGGATATAAGATACGTTAGCACAAACTCAAACAGTGGTCTGCAGCTTTCAGTCTTTGGAATTCCACATTTAATTCGTAAGCATGAATATTAGAGTACGATGAATATTTCCTCTGCGTTTACCGAAACACCCCAAAGCGTAATTCCATATTTTATACAGGCGTAAATATTTGCATAATATGCCATAAAGGCCATATTAATTTTTACATGTGTATTTTCTAGATGAACAAAAATAAACCACTAAAAGTTAATTTTTAACGTTATCATTTTTATAATTTTTCAAAGATTTAAAAAAATAAATATAACAGAAGTCATAGTCTTCAGAGCCTCTTTCGCCCACCCTGCTGTCGTTGCAGTCATGCAATCATTCCGGAATTACCTAAACCACGCCATTCCCGAGTTATTTATATTTAAATTGGTTAATCTTGATTTATATTTAAATTGGTTAATCAAGATGGCGTCGCTCCCAATTATCTTACCGGCAGATTTACTGCACTATCGGCTCATGGACGCCCTCTGAGATCAAAAAACAACCTGCTAATCTCTATCCCTAGTCACAGCAGTGACTTCTCATTCTCTTTCACCGTGCATGGAGCCCGTCTTTGGAATGCTTTGCCGAAAAATGTGAGAACCGCGCCAAGCATAACAACTTTTAAAAACAGACTCAGAGAGCATTTGAAATCCTCCAGATAAATTCCCTTTCCCCTCCCATTCCCCTCCTTTTAAAACTTTAGCGTCCTTATAAGTGTTAGATTATTTTGATATGGCAAATCTGTGCCCACAAAGAGTAAAGTATATATTTCTTTCTATCCTCCTTTATTTTATTTGTCATACTCTTTATATAGGTTAAGTTATGTAGTCTACTCGCAAATAATGTTCTTACAATAGTATAGGTTAGCTCTAAAATATTGCCTGCAGGCAATAAGCTGAATAAAGAGTTTTATTATTATTATCATTATTATTATAATTGTCCACTGGGTATCCATGCGTATCAGGTATAAGGGTATCCAAGGGCATACATGGGTAGTGACGCATGTGAACATATACCAACTGCTTATTTTTTTTTGGTTGGATTGCCGAAAACGGATTCGGAATGGGAAAGACGGATGCGGTGGAGACCAGAGAGCAAAGAATCTCTTGTTCGCAAATGCTGTCGCGTCGGCCCTGTAAGACGTTTTGGAAAGAGGTCCGATAGTGGTGGACTATCATCTGTTAGTGGTATCATGGCAGAAAACAAATAGAGTTGTCAACTACAACGAGCGAACCCGTCGCCTCAGGAAGTTTTAATGATTATTCCCGTGAAGTGAGCGCAGAAGACTTGGGCAAAACAGTCCACCGTCAAGCTCCGCCACATGCCCGTAAGAGGCCAACGCTTTAACCGGGTATTTTACCCCAGCGGGCTTACACTCACACCCTTACTTCCAATTGCGACCAGATTACTCCGGTCTCTCGATTGGTTAGGAGTTCGAGGTCGCTTACGCAATCCTCTCCCTTACGAAGCGGTGAAACGGTGTAAACTGAATCTATCGCTGACCACGGCATCATTTGCCCGACTGTTCATCCAGGATCGGGTAGCCGATGGTCGTTTCAAGAGCAGTCGCCGTAAGGTCCGCAACCACCCCCGCTCTATAGGAAACAGTACCTACTGCTCGTTTTCGATTTTGTATTAAGAGACACAACTGTCTGGTATATTGTGCCGTGGCTAACCAGTCGCCCGGCTGGTCGTTCGACAAGGCACACACGTTGGCTCGGTAAGCAACTTAGATTTGGAGATTACTTTGCCCGTCGTTACGACGGATGGTTTTAATTCGAGTTTTTTTTTTCCAGTGAACTGTGTTCTACATAATATTTGGAAACATATTTTAGTTTATTTTAGTAACAGGATAGTGTCGTGTTCCTAAGCGTGCCAAAGAAACGAGACTAGTTTAGTATTTTTATGTTGATTTTGCATGTTAACCCTTCGAGTAGCGGAATAATTTCATGGCAAACCGCGGCAATTTATTGGAATTTCTTGCAATATCGCCGCGCTCGACAAATAGTTCTATAACTACTACTACTTTAGCAACTACTATAGCAATCCTAAAAAAAATAACTGTGCAATGATCGCATTGAAATTTCGTATATAGATTTCGTATATTATATATTGACATCTCATTTTGTAAAACAATTAGATAATTATGAATAAATATGAGAAATTCGAAAAAGTGAAAAAAAACTCGGCATTTCTAACTTGTACTTGTCTTACGGAAAAATACGGAACCCTATTCAGAAAATGTAAACACTATCGTGATGTTTATTAGATTCTCTATCAAAGTTTATATTTCGTTTTGCTTATTTACATACAAAAATATTTGGATATTACCAATAAAAATGATTTTTCGAAAGAAACCAATAAAAATGATTTTTCGAAAAAAAAAATGTTGATGTTTGACAATGGAATTTTACCAGAAATATCCGCGCAAATGACGCGCAAAATTATGGGAATCGGTCTCATTATTTTCTAACGTCTGCATTTTTTTTAATGGTATAAACATAAACATATTTTCAATCGTTCCTTGGAATCTGCCACGTACCCCAGTATGTGGAAGATTTCTAGGGTCGCACCCGTTCATAAAAGTGGCAACAAGGGCAAAGTGGATAATTACAGGCCTATAGCGGTGTTATCCGTCTTCCCTAAACTATTTGAGACAATACTCCACCGGGATATTTACACCCAAGTGTGTGGAAGGCTGTCGGACGCCCAGCACGGGTTTCGCCCCAATCGGTCCACCACCACCAACCTTTCCGTCTTTACTTATTATGTGGCAAATGAACTGGACACTAAACCAGGAAGCCAGGTAGATGTGGTGTATCTGGATTTCAAAAAGGCTTTCGACAGAGTGGACAATGATGTCTTACTCAAAGTACTAGCTGCTACAGGTTTCTCGAGTAATCTGCTGAGTTTTTTTGCTGATTACTTGAGAGACAGGCAGCAGTATGTGAAACTTGGACTTTTTGATTCTAAGGTGTACCACACCTGTTCTGGCGTGAGTCAGGGATCAAACCTCGGCCATTTGCTGTTCAATCTCTTTGTTAACGATCTAAGTAAAGTAATCGTGTCAGCAAAATGTTTAATGTTTGCCGACGATATAAAATTGTACATGTCCACTGGAACTGCTGAGGCCTGCAAGCTTTTCCAGCGTGATATTGATGCCGTCTGGGCTTGGAGCCAGAATAAAAATCTCTCATTCAATATATCCAAATGTTCAGTGATGACATGTACTAGATCGACCGCACCTCTGATTTATGATTACTCCATCACTGATGAGGTGCTAACTAGGGTTGAGAAGGTAAAGGATCTAGGAGTTCTCTTTGATTCCCAGCTTACGTTCAAGGAGCACATTGCTAATTTGTCTAAGTCCTCTTTTAAGCTACTAGGGTTTGTTATTCGCAACCTAAAGCATTTTCACAATGTACGGGTTATGCATACATTGTATAATTCAATTGTGAGAAGCAGATTGGAAACGAATGCAGTTATATGGAATCAACATCAGAATCTATCACTATGTTGGAAAAAATTCAAAAATGTTTCTTACGATTTATATATTTTAAGCAGTACGGATATTTTCCGTACTTATACCCTACTAGTTTCCTACTAGGCATGGTGGGCTATAACTCTCTTAAGTTGCGTAGAGAAATGCTCGCCATGGCCTACGTTTTCAAGCTGATTAAGGGAAAAGTTGATAATCCTAGCATGCTAGCGAAGGTTTGTCTCTTTGTCCCGGACAATTATAATCGTGCTCGCATTCATAATCTATTTACGGAGCCGTCCTCGCGCACCAACCTAAGTCGATGGAGTCTGCTTACACGAGCTTTGCGGCACATAAATGCGCTATGTTCGACAGCGCCAGACTTTGATATTTTTACAGCGAGCCCGCATCTCTTCAAGGTGTGGGCATTGCGCTACTTGTTTATGGCAGAATAATATAAACTGTTTCCACTCTTATGTACTGTAAGTTTGTAAATTTGTAAGTTTTTCTATTCTTAATGCCGGTATTTGTATTTAACGCTTATTTAAACATGTTATGTATGTACTTGTAAGAATTCTATTATATTTTTTTTATATTTATGTGTATATTGCATATCAACGGATTGGTAGAAACTGTAATGTTGATTTGTTATGAAAATAAATAAATAAATAAATATTCGGTGAAGGCGAATCCAGAAAGTCATAAAGTCATAAAGTCATAAAAACATATTTCTAACTTTACATACATTCTTTAATTATAATATCCTGTCACTTTCAAATGTATATAAGATAATATTTTATAATCGAAAAAATATTTTTTCTGTATACCTGTCATTTTGACGGATTGTTAGCTGTAAGAGTGTACCTGAGAAGGTTAGCTATCAAGAGTTAAAGTAGTTTTAAGTATATAATTAATATGGCCGCCAATCAAATGCTCGCAACCACTTCAAAGGGGTTGCAATTAATTGGAGAGAGAAAGGTTGGCACGAGACATATCGTTAAGCGATAAAGAACCACCAACAGTCTTTTCAACGAGTCGCGCGTCGGGCAACTAGCGGCGGTCTGTCTCAAAATGCATAAAAAGTTTCGAAAGCCATATAAGCCAGGTAATGGGACAATCGATATGTTTTATTTCGAAGCGTGCGAGGCAGCGCGGTGACCGGACGACATTGATAGTGCGGGGAACGGCGACAGTCCGTGGATGATGTAGCCAGAATAAATTCTGCGATCATACATCAACGACAGAAAAATGTTGAATTCACGCTCCGTCATGTAAATTACTCGTTTTCCGCCATATCCATCATAATTACAAACTCCTCGTCGACAATCGCTTGTTGCCGTCACGTTCGCCAACTTTAGCCCCCGCAGGAGGAACGAGTGTTGCTTAAACTCGAATTAATTAAATTATGCTGGCAGGGAAAGTCGTCAAGCGGTAACTTTCCTATTCGCAAATATCAGAAACTTTCATTATGAGAGCTCCGAGGCCCTTGTTTCGGCGGATCTGCCGAGAAATTTAATAAGACAGCATAAATGGCGTATAACGTGTCGGTCCAAAGCGTCAAAGTTAACTTTAAACACCCAAGAAATGCGTGCGGTTTCGCCAAATTGAATTCTGGACCCCTTAATTTGCCGTCGAATGGTAACTGAGCCGGGCGGCATGCGTCCCGCTTGGGATTATCGAATAATGAAGCAGCAATGACGTATATTGACTAAAAGCACGTTTTTAGACTCGACAAAAAGACCTTCCCAGCTATTTCAAAACACAGTAAGCAACTTTTCTTCAATACATCTTCAGATTGTATCATCATCATCATCAGATTCAAATCTGATGATGTATTTTCTTCAATACATCATCAGATTTGATTAAATCTCTTTAGAGATTTAATCAAATCCCTGTTGTTTTTATTTCCTTGCGACACATATTTCCAAAAACCTTTGAAAACAAGAGTTTCGATGTTTTGATGGCATCCCCTTTTTAAGAGGAAAAGCACGAGAGAATTAACTTTTGAACATTGTTTTAATGTTTTGAACTCCATTTCAATATTTATATAACAGAACGTCACACCTATCAGCTCGCGGATAATCAATATTCTAAGTGCAATATCAGCATTCCTAGATACGGGCATTTTTGCTCAGTTAGGTATCCCATGAACCAATGGCTATGGGTTTAACTTGTTTTTCCTACACTATTTATTATAATGTATACTGAATAGCATAGTCCTTCTTCTGTAAATATTATTGTTTGTAATAAATCATAATAAATAAATTTGCATAAAAAACTGACTTCTTTTTTGGAGTAAATTTCCGAATAAACTTAAACTTGACCCGGCAAAAAAACAATTTCTTTCTGAAGACATAAGTGTCTTTTTAACGACTTTCATTGGGACTTACGAATAGTCCTGGCGTAAACGAACTGTAATATCTGAAAATGAAATAGGTAGTCAAAAGCCGCGAGCGCATTGCAACACCGATTCCTTATATATTTTACCTCTTTGATGAACTTTCCGTTGCAGGACTTCGAAGAGTTAAGATTAGAAGATTCCAAGAGTTTTAATGTCTTGATGTGGCATCCCCTTTTTAAGAGGAAAAGCACGAGAGTATTAAATTTTTAACATTGTTTTAATGTTTTGAACTTCATTTCAATATTTATATAACAGAACGTCATACCTATCAGCTCGCGGATAATCAATATCCTAAGTGGAAATATAAGCATCCCTAGATACGAGCGTTTTTGCTCAGTTTGGTATCCCATGAGCCAATGGCTATGGGTTTAACTTGTTTTTCCTGCACTATTTATTATAATGTATACTGAATAGCATAGCCCTTCTTCTATTATTGCTTGTAATAAATCATAAGAAATAAATTAGCATGAAAACAAACTGACTTCTTTTTTGGAGTAAATTTCCTAATAAACTTAAACTTGACCCGACAAAAAAACAATTTCTTCCTGCTGCTTATGTCTTTTTAACGACTTCCATTGGGACTTACGAATATTCCTGGCGTAAACAAACGGTAATCTCTTAAAGTGAAATAAGTAGTCAAAAGCCGCGAGGGCATTGCAACACCGATTCCTTATATATTTTACCTCTTTGACGAACTTTGCGTTGCAGGACTTCAAAGAGTTTAGATTAGAAACACGATCCCTTGACATTAACAAACGGTGTGGGTGGCAGCTCTGGGTAGCTCATGCAGTTAGGAATTCCACAGGTTATTTCATGTTTTCCGCCTGGGCAATTATCGTATCGTTGCATTTGAATTGCCCTCGAACAGCTTTAGATTAATTGTATAAACCTATCCTGTTCCACTTTGCAGGTAGGCTCTCGACTATATAAATTTATACCCCTTATTTAAACCCCCCACCATGTAAGGTGAATTTTAGAGGTCTGCTCGGATTAACCAGCACAATTTTTTAAAATTCATTCTCTATCTAGAATTGAATTTCGCCAAACCATCGAGTATCTAAATAAAGGAGTATTTCAGTTGAATTTCGAAATATTATCTTGTTCTATTTCTTAGAAAAACCTTGGGCCAATACAATTTTCAATATCTACCCCTTTTCACCCCCTAAAGATTTTGCCAAGATCCTTTCTTATTACGCCACATTTATTTTATACTCCTATATCAGTTTGTAATAGAAAAGGGGAAACAAAGGGTTGGCCCCTCGAGATACAACCCAACTCTCGTTCTTTAAGTTGTTATCTATGGACAGTTATTTTCTCTACCGACAGCAACTGTTTAATGGTATTCTTACGATACCACACACTTTTAAATCAGGTTAAGCGTTTAGAGGTTATGGCGGAATTAAGACATGGAAAACATGCATAGATGAACCCTGAACACATTACACTCCTTTTTTTATTGGTCAGTCATGTAAAAACCGCATTCATTTAATTGCAAATTTAAGGCATATGGCAAAATTTCAAGCTGCTACATGCTACTGCTGCGTACTGAAACCCATGAGTGACGGGTGATTAGAGGGTGTCTCGTGGCGAAAAATAATCGCTTGAAAGTAAAGCATACCGTTTCTTATTATTTTGTCTACTATTTCAATAGTCCTTGTGTTTGTATTAACCCCAGTCTACCCTATACATCGCTATATTTAAATTTTAGCATTATTAGTCAGTATACTTTACCCATTACCTAGTATGGAAAAGTAAAAAAAAGTTGTAATAGTAGATTGCATGTTAAAGAGGTCTTAAAGCTCGTCGCGGTCGGTTAAGTGAGGCCACGCGAAGGTGGAGCGAAAGTGGTAAAATAAATTGGAAAATCGCGTGATGTTTAGATATGTTGGAAAATCTTACATCCCCTTTCGCGAGCAAATAGCGGCGGAGTGCAGCGAACTAGTATCGCGCTCGCACAAAGTGTTATACAAGTGAGACATTTCGATCGTTCATCCATGGTAAAAACAAACAATGTTAATAAGTAAAAAGCATTTTTTAAAACAAACTTTAACCAATTTTATAAACAAGCTTTTACTAAAATGCTCTGGAAAGAAAAAAGAACTGGCTACCATAGTTAAAGGCGTATCCTCGTCGGGAGCCATATTTCGTCGGAAGCCTCTTTCACGGGCGCGAGCTGTATCCTAATAATACTGTGCTGTTGATAAACACAAAATGTTAACAATTTATATTTACATTTGGATTCTCATACTACCTGCCAGAATCTAATTTAAGTTATGATATGGAATCGTGATTTACGAAGACCAAAGTGCTTAAAGTCTTTACCGAACTTCAATGGATGTAATGTGAATTCAAAACAGGATATTAATAATTTGCCAGACTTCGATTAATACGTAGGCGGGATAATATGTACCTGGCCTACGCGACTTAAAAAGCTAACTATCAATGTTCTATGTTTGAGGTCGATGTAGTGATTACTTTCTTGCAAGTTATCGTTTAGAAAATCTTTGTGATGATTTTTTTTTCAAAATGGATAAAACTAAACGAAAAACTGTGATAATGTTTCTTCATTCGAAGGGGGCATTGTGGGGTGTCAATTACAATGGGCGGAACCGTCACCCCAGGGAGGTAAAACGATGTCTCGTCATTCGGTCTCCCATGGAGTGAACGTAAAGATATAAAATCGAAGACTATCACGGTTGTTTGACATTATAAATAGGATAGAAAACGAATTTACCGCGTGAAATTTGTAGACGAAGAAATTACGGACCCTTTGCCCGTCAAGCTCACACGGGATCGGATGGCGAACAGATCGTTTCTAAGGGTGGATGACGTCAGATTGACCACTACCCCTCGCTGCTTAGAAAAAATACGGTTACAGACTCCCACGGTTATTCGCCGGATTGCACGGTCGATTGGCTAACACCGCACTGTACGTAAATCGTCCAGTTCCCCCGGATCACAACCTCCGATTTCAACTGTCTACGACTGTAGGTTGCAGCCGCAGACAGAGTTCACAAGAACCCTTCCAGGTTAGTCTATTTGCGAGGAAACTACCGGATGGGAACTGAACCGTGAGTTGAGCCGACCTATGGACACATACAGGCGATCAGGCCCGAACTACACTGAACCGTTTAAAAAACGTTTGAAAGAAGCAGATATTTCGAAGATTCGAAAAATGTTTTGGGTGAAAGTACTCTCTCTAATGCCACAGTTGGATACTCGGTAGCTGAGTTTAAACGTGGCCGTACAAGCGCCTATGTTCAATCCTGACCTGAACGCCCAAAAAGCGACAAGACGGAAATAATATTAATCTAATCGCAAAGACGTAAAAACAAGGAGAACATAAATATAATCGTCATTATACTTTAAGGTAATGATACTTATTGTATAATAATTATATTGACTTCAAACGGTTGACTTAGTAGATTTTTAGACGATACAATAAGATCTGGCACGACCCTAAAACTATCAGAAAAAAAATCAGTATTTCTAAAAACTCTGAAGAAACGTCAATAACCGAAACGATTAATCAAGCGGGATTACTGGCCAGATAGCCGCCGAAAAGAAGTGTATGAAAAAACAGGGTGAGAGTGTGATAAAAAGCTTTCTACTGAAAATAAAAACCTCAAAATGAGGGCGCATTTATTAGGATAGCGAAGTGTCCGAACGTTTTAGCAGTTAATGGATCATTCGTTATATTTTCGGTTGTTGCTCGCGGTTTTTTTAAAGCTTATTTTTAACCTATAATATATATATATATATATATATATATATATATATATATATATATATATATATATATATATATATATATATATATATATATATATATATATATATATATATATATATATATATATATATATATATATATATATATATATATATATATATATATATATATATATATATATATATATATATATATATATATATATATATATATATATATATATATATATATATATATATATATATATATATATATATATATATATATATATATATATATATATATATATATATTGTGACCGACACGATTTCTCGGTACTTAGGATACCTAGAAATCGATGTGGTCGCTTGTTTGTAGAAACTAAAATTATAAAGAAAAACATTAAATCACTTGAACGATGACATTTAATTAGTAAAAGGCAGATAACAATAAAGAAAAGATGAATGTTAAAGAACTCTAGAAGTGAAATTTAAATTTACAACATTCGATTTATAATATTCGATTAAAAACTTGGAAAACAGTTAAAACTTTGGAATAATATTTATCACATTTCAAAAACTCTGGAATCTAGCTCAGAACAATGGGACTTTTCTCAGAGGCCGGCTGATCATGGGTCAACAGTCAGACGAGTGGTAGGTAGAGAAACAGCAGTAGGGTAAGTACAATAGAATTTACAGTAGGGTAAGGACAATAGAATGTTCTGGAAAGTGGATTCAAACTTCCCGCCTTCAGCTCGATGGTCGCGGCGACGTCACGTGGTTACGTGGCGGTGACTGGTACGATTTAAGCCGTAATCGTATCGTACGGTACGGCGACGAATAGCGGCGCTGGCGATCGACCGACCCGGCTCGGGATGATCTTCAGGAAAGCTGGAATGGGCGTATTCTTTGATTTCTGGAGCTCTTCGGCCGTACCCTTGTACCCCGACCGGCTGGAACGGTTGAATTCGGGAGTACTCTTCAAACGGCTGGAACGATTGAAGTAGGCAAGGCTCCCAGGAGTTTGCCCCCGTGGAAGTTCTCCCCGTGGAAGTTCTCCCCGTGGAAGTTCTCCCCGTGGAAGTTCTCCCCGTGGAAGTTCCTGAAATTATCCTCCACTTAGACTAGGGATTCAGGTGTTGGGGTAGGAGCGAATAAGGGAAACAGAGACGGCACCCTGCGTTCCGAGGAAATCGAATCTCGCTCCCCCAACTCAGCCAGATAAACCCCTCAAAAAGCAATACCAAGATATAATTATCGAACGCACTCACCGAGAAATATAATGTCTAACACAACAGAGAATGAAGACCACCTCGGAACTTCCACTAACTAGCGCCACGGCTCCGATTTGAAATGCCGGGAAAACGAGTTTTTGGCGCTTCATATAGGCTCATATCAAACGTTCCAGAATTTTCTAGCTCGTACTCGAACAATCGATCATATCCGGTTCACCGTTTGCTGAGTATAAATTGTGTAGCTAATTTCTAAATTTTCTTAATTTAATAAAGAAGTCAAAACCGAGATTAATTTTATTATAAAAACCTTTTTGAATTTATTTATCCCAAAATTCAATACAAGGACAGGACCACCTTGACTCTATGTCGTAAAATGGTTACTTTATTAGAAATAAGTATTTTATCAAAATAAAAATTGCTGTTTTAAAATATTCAATGTTTTATTTATTTTGCATTTTAATAACCCAATCCCATAGCAATTTATCGCATAAATTATTAAATATTAAGTCGCTGATTTCGACTCTTGCGGTTGGTAGACGAAATTCGCTTGTATGGAATTGGCAAAACTGCATATATGTCAAACGAATAACGATCGGTGTTGTGAATCAACAATGGCGATAACTGGGACTCATCACGCGATAAATTATGGAAATTCTGTATTTAATTTACAGAAATCGCGTGACAATATATATATATATATATATATATATATATATATATATATATATATATATATATATATATATATATATATATATATATATATATATATATATATATATATATATATATATATATATATATATATATATATATATATATATATATATATATATATATATATATATATATATATATATATATATATATATATATATATATATATATATATATATGTATGTATGTATGTATGTATATATATATATATATATATATATATATATATATATATATATATATATATATATATATATATATATATATATATATATATATATATATATATATATATATATATATATATTTATATATATATATATATATATATATATATATATATATATATATATGTATATGTATATATATATATATATATATATATATATATATATATATATATATATATATATATATATATATATATATATATATATATATATATATATATATATATATATATATATATATATATATATATATATATATATATATATATATATATATATATATATATATATATATATATATATATATATATATATATATATATATATATATATATATATATATATATATATATGTATATATATATATATATATATATATATATATATATATAATATATATATATATATATATATATATATATATATATATATATATATATATATATATACGTAGCATTGTTAGAATCATTACTTTATCCCGGGTGTCATAGTATTATTATGTCCCTAAAAAAGAGTTTTTCCAAGCGGACAAATTATTTCTAATAATTATAAATACAACAGTTCACTTTTTATACCAGCAGATGGGTTTTAAATACACCGGATTTGTTTTAAATACAACAGAATTATTGAAAAGGAATAAAAGGAAATCTAAGCATTTCTATTCTACGGAAAATTTCCATTTCTTTACATATATATCTTTATATTTCCTCATAAATAGGAGGGTTAGAAAAGATTATATTGAAAGTGTCAGCACGTATCAGTATAGGACGTGAGCAGAAACATTGAACGTATATAGCTTCAAGTTATCGATGGTAGGCTTAGTATCACAAATCTGGAGATGATATTGTTATATTTCGATATATAATAAGAATATACGAGGTGTTTTAAAAAGTGATAATAAGCTACAACTCTTTCGAACTATATATAAGTAAACACTGATAGGCACAGCTATTACCTCTATGATTATTTTCTAAAAATCAACTTTTTTTTTTTTATTATTGGTAATTGTTTGTATTTTGTCGAATAGGGCTAAATGAAAGGGCAAAAAGAGGCAATAATAAAAAAAACGGAATTTCTCGCGATTGTTAAAAAAATATATAATCCTTTGCTTGAAAAAAAAGATAAAAAGAGCGAGTATTTCAAGACTGGCTCTCTTTTCTGCGACAGTCAAAGGGTCGTAATGTTTGAATACTTTGATCATGGAACTATTACAATGAGGGCTGTATATGCTGAACAGATAAAAAAATTGCGAAACGGAATACGTGAAAAACGGAAAGGCAAACTCGCTAAAATTGTTTTGTTTCACAAAGATAACGCCCTAGCACACTCGTACTGAGTTGCGTTGGCTAGCATTGAAGAAGCTGGCTTTGAATTACTGGAATATCCTTCATACTCACCAGACTTTGTGCAAGGTATTAGAATCTATTCCTATTGATTTATGGCCATTTCCGACAATATTGAGAGAGGTAGAAAATTTGAAGATGATGACGCGATAGTGCAGGACATTTTAGGTGATAGGGTTAAAGAGTTTTTTAGGAAGGGTGTTTTATGTTAAAAAAAATATATATCAAGTGTAGGTATAAACCTAAAAGGTAACTATGCCGAAAAAAATATTCAATAAAAGTTAACTTCATTCCACTCCATATCAGTTTTAATAGAGGGCCGTAGTACATATTTCTCATTTGGATGTCGTCTGTAATTTAAAAAATTCCAAATCAACCCAACGATTTTTATGTCTTTTTTTGCTTATGATAGCTGACTTCTTGAGCCGGGTAATAGGAGATACAAACCCGTTTATAAGTTTTTGAGTTTAAAGTATAGAACTTATAATTCGAAAACCGTTGAACTTAGAACAGCGAGTTATGATGGCCGATTACAAAAAGCGACAATTTATGTGGATCTCTTCGATATTCACGCCGGAAAAGTAGCTTTAAAATAACATCGGAATCTGGAATCTGACACACTTAAATAACTTACGTGAGTTTCTTTATGACCACGCTTGGAGCTATAAAACTTCCGAGCGATAAACACGAGATCTTGAAATTAAACTCAAATTCCAACTGTACGACATCGATATGCAGTCGTGTGTATCTTTTAACGACATTGCATTCTACGGATTAATAACGTCTAAAGATATAAAATCTTTTCTCCCTGAAGACAACAAAGGCTGTCCAAAGTTTTCATTACTTTACATTTTACAAATTGGTATGTTTAAGTATAGCCGACGCCCAGTTCCGCTCGAGGTGTTCTCCGGATAGGAAACTCTGATCCTATCTGTCTACGATTGCAGGTAACAGCCGCAGGCAGAGTTTACAGAAAAAATTCCAGGTTAGTCCCTCTTCGAGAAGGCCACCGGATAGGAGCTGCACCGTGAGTTGAGTATACCTAAAAAAACACAGGCAGACTATCAGAACCATGCTCCACGGAACCATTAGGCAACCATTATATTGTTATATACATTGCCCATATTTTACTAAATTATATCTTTGGTGTCGTCCATTAATCACGTGATGTTTATTAGCAAATTTTTATCCCTCCTTCACCCCTGGTGATACGTGGTGAGGTTTAAAACTAGCCCCCTCCCCCTCTACCCAAAATTACATGTATTTTTTGGTACAAAGTATCTTAAAATTTTACAGAATATTATCTTTAAATACAGCAATAATCTAATTTAATTCTGGAAAATTAAACATCGTTTTAAAATCAATTTCGGTCTCACAAAGCTACTCGGCTTCATTATTTTCGATCCCTACGCTGAGAATCTCTCACGATCGTTGAATGAGGATGCGTGAAAGACGAATATTATGCATCTGTGGACTATTGTTGCTTGGATCATTAGGTTGCTCGTGTCATGAATTTACATAAGCCTTAACATTCTTCTTTGTACAAAAGTACAGTCCACACCGCTGGCACGTCCTTCCCGCAAGCTGCTGACGATCATTCTTGAAAAATAAATACGCGTGATATCTTACTATACCCCCCCCCCCTTTCCTTGTAATATTTCGCGATTTTTTCCCAACCACTCCCCCCATTTCGAGCCTCACGTGATTAAAGGACGATCCCTTTCCTGGTTTCTTATACTCGTAAAATGATATTCAACGATTAGTAATTAAAACAACCACAGCGGCACAGCGGTAATATGAATTTTTCACAAAACTAAGTCCCAAACTAAACGCAATGCCGATATAGCTGTGGAAAAAACACAATATGAACACACAGAAAACGATTACCATTTAGAACGATATGTCAAAAAATCAAACTGGCCACCCGCAGCGCGGCAGTTTGTACCTCACTTATGGGCGACAGCTATTGATTAAGTTGAACATTCTCATTATTTTTATAAAATAAATCTATAATACTATTATACCCTTTTAGTAAATTCTAAACGTATTTTTCATTAAAAATAAAAATGCTATGGTTTATTTTCGATTCAATTGTAATATAAGAGCGTTTTTAATTTTATGACCAACACATCAACGATTGTTACTAATTATTACCAAGAGATATTTCCCTACTATTTCAGTATCGTTCAGCTTAGTCGATGACAGGTTTTTTAATATAGCAAGCATTTAGTACTTGGAGAGTGAGTACTGACTACTCAAGTAATGACAAAGACTTGACAATACATAGATTAGGGCGCAGAGTGGAATTGGCATAATTTGTCAAGCATCACTACCAATAGAAGAAGACTGATGGAGCTAGATTTGATTTCTAAGTTTGTCCATTGTTTGATTACACTCCACACAATTAAATTACTTCCCAATAATTAAATAAATAGTGAAAAAAAAACGACGGGGTTTTTGACCACAGAGTAAGTATATATTTTATGCTATTTTATTTATAACATCTCGTATACACATGCTGTGTAACAAAGAAAAAAGGTCGGCGAATCCTTTCATATGCTTCAATACAAAAACTTGTATTATTGTGGAAAATCCGGGATGTCCGCAGTAGGGAAGCGGAAATAATGCCTAATTCGTCTTAAGCTTCAATGAGGTGGACGTTTTCTTATTTCGAGGCGGATTGACGTAAAAGCGTATGCGGACGTTGGGTTTCTTATGTCTTTATGTATTCAACCAGTAGTACACAATATAAAAATAAAATCCAACTTATATACATGATTACCGAAACCTATAGGTAGAAACGATTAAAGAAATGGTAAATAGCAAGAAAATGCAACCATCGTTATAGTATTTAAGAAGATCAAATTAAATTCTATCTACGATATGGAAATAAAATAATAATAATAATCTTAAAGTTAAGTTGAAATTATTCAAAAACAGTCACTATAAATAATAAAAGAATATTATTATATAAACATAAAAAAATAATAATTATAACAGTCGTTTTTTTTCCTTTTGAATTTTTTTACAAACTTGAGAACTGTTATTTATATTTGATGTTATGATTATATGAAATATTATTAAGTATAGGTTAAGTGTCGCTTATTATCTATAATGTAATGACAATATTTATATTATTTTGTTTTCTGTTAGATATTAATATATTTTTTTGTTTAGTTAGTTGTCATTCAGAAATTAATTTTTTACGTGTTTTTAACCTATTGTTTGTGTTTTCATTCTCTTCTTTTAAACATGTACGATACTTTTTACTATGTTCAAATGCCTGCCCTGTAATGCTTGCCGTGGATCATCACATATAAGCGTGATGCAAATCGCTGTGGGATTAGGAAGTTTAGGTTAAATTGTATTCCCTTTTATTAAATACTAGCTCTACATAGCTCTTTTATAAATATGCGTTGCAATGCCACTCTAATAAAGAAAGTGTTTGTGCTTTAATTCTGCAACATTTGTTTTTGCTTTTCCGTCTGGTGCATACATGAATAAATGAGAAGGTTTTCCGACGCGTGAACTTGCCCCATACAGTTGTCCATGTGAGAAGCATGGCTTTTTCAAATTTAGTCCACACACTTGTAGCGATTGTCCTTGTACTTTGTTGACGGTCATTGCAAATGTAAGTCGCACCGGAAACTGCAAAACGTTTGAATTCTAAATGTTTATCTGTCGGTATCATTGGGATGTTTGGCAACAGTATATCACATCCATTAAATTTCTTCAACATCTCTATTAAATTTTCCATTTATACTTGTAGCTTCGATGATATCGTTCATCATCTTTTTTTACTGAAAGCCTGATTCCGTTGCAAAGTCGTAGTGGATTGGTGTTTCGGAAAAATGTGATGTCTTTCATTATTCGGATTCATTATGCGTTCGGCAGTATGAATGAATGAACCCTTGCACTTTGAATGTTAAGTATATACTTTTCGCAAATGATATTTGTACCGCTCGATGTCACCGATCGATGTCATTTGGAAGCATGAATTGTACCTGCGTATGTTTGTCAAGAAATTTTTCGATTGGTTTGTGTCACCTGCTACTAAGTCGACAATGGTTCGGGTGGCGAATGTAATTCTGGCAATTTCACTTTACCATCCGCGCATTGCATTCCTGGGATTTTATTCATGAATTTGAGGTTATTGCAATACACGCATAATTTATTCATATTTCCAAAAACCATACTTGGATGAAGACTGTAATCATAATTAGCATGCTAATGAAACGCATCGAGATTACTGTGTTCGTCTGGATCGAGCAGTGCGTACTCGAACAGTTTCTAGTTTTGCTTCCCGTTGCTAGACTGTTTCAGACGAACGTCATTTCCAGTCTTGCTTCGTCTGTTTCAGACGAATGAGCTTGATCAGTGCGCACTCGAATGCTTTACAATCTTGCTTCGCGTTGCTCGTCTGTTTCTGAAGTTCGTGATGCTTTTTTCATTCGTGGTTGAGGTGTAGATCAACCAATCGCTTTTCGTTTGGGTGGCATATTT
The DNA here is from genome assembly GCA_944548615.1 of Micropterix aruncella. Taxonomy (NCBI): domain Eukaryota; kingdom Metazoa; phylum Arthropoda; class Insecta; order Lepidoptera; family Micropterigidae; genus Micropterix; species Micropterix aruncella. The sequence continues at coordinate 12,717,568 of OX155955.1, read as the reverse complement.
GATTTGACAGCAAAAGTAATGCTTTATGATGAATATTACAAATTCACTTAGAACAAGCAAATAAAATGCGTGTAATATCTACTATCTAATGTCGACCGGCAATCGGAATTTCACAATCCAAACCATTTATTTCTTCACATACGAACTGTAATGTATAATAATAATAATAAACTCTTTATTTGCACTTATTAAGTATACAAAAAAGGCGAGCTTATTGCCACGTGGCAATGTCTTACAGCTAACCTAAACATAGTGGTACATGCGCGCATTGTGAAAATAAAGATTATTACATAACATACAGACAAGTGGAAGAATTTAAGACTAATAATGCTCGAGGAGAGGAAATTGGGAAAGGAACAGGAGAGAAAGGGAAGAACTGGTTACTTCTTAGAAAGGTAGTAATCCTTAAGGTGAGTCTTAAACGATGGTAAAGAAGGCGAGTTTCGTATATTTGCTGGGAGATCGTTCCAGAGTCTTGCACCATGGACACAGAAAGAATAGGAATAGAAATCACTATTATGACTCGGAATTATTAATAAACTGTCAGAGGCTGACCGAAGTACGAGACCGTGGGAACTTAGTGGTTCAAAAAGCTCCTGGAGATAGGATGGTGTTAATTGGGTGAGTACACGATATAGGAGAGCCAGTATATGAACATTTCTTCTTTGGCGTATTGGCAACCACTTTAACTGTGCCCTATAGTCGGACACGTGATCATACTTACGTAGACCGAAGATGAATCGTATGCATACATTTTGCAAACGTTCAAGTTTGTTGAGCAGTTCCTCTGATAAATCGAGATAAGCCACATCTGCATAGTCAAGGAGAGGCAAGAGGAGAGACTGTGCAAGAGATTTTTTTGTGTCCATAGGAAGAAATCTTCTGAGTGTTTGCAGAGGGTGAAAACTAGCAAATATTTTACGACTTACTTCGTCCACGTGTGGTTGCCAGGAGAAATGTTCATCGATAATTAGACCAAGATCTTTCACTTTTTGCGACAATTGTATGGTGATATCGTTTAGTTTTAAAAGCGGAAGGGATTTTACATTTACTCTAGAGAGCAATTTACGACCTCCAATGAGTATAGCCTGGGATTTCAAAGGGTTGATTAGTAGACCCATCAGCGCACACCATTCACAAATGGCCTGAAGATCAGAGTTCATGATGGCGATCGAGGCATTGATGTTTTCGGGAGAGAAATGATTATATATTTGAACATCATCTGCATACAGATGAGTATGCCCACGAACTTGGTTGGAGATAGGATTTATAAAAATTGAGAAAAGAAGCGGGGACAGAACCGCACCTTGTGGAGCTCCAGCTGTTAGATTAACCCATTCGGATGATCGATCGCCTACTTTTATACGCTGTTGTCTGGCTCTGAGATAGGAGCTGAACCAATTAATAACGGTTTGCGAACAGTTGAGAGTTTGTAGCCGTGCAACGAGCAAGTCGAAGTCAACAGAGTTGAAGGCGCTGCTAAAGTGTTTGTATTTGATATCATTTATTTCTCTAAAGTGTAAACCGAAAACACATGAACCGCAGCTAAACTATTTGAAGTGTAACGGTAAAAAAATATCGATATCATTTTTTTTTGTGTAAATGAGATACTGATGCCATTTTGTGGTTTGTTCCGAGACAAATCGAAGTATGAATCAATTATGGAAAGATTGACTATTGTCTGCCTTTATATACTTAAAGGGAAATGGAAACGTGTAATGGTAAAGACTGATCAAGGTCCACGCTGTGACGTGGACCTTGATCAGCCTTTTTTGTTAGTTCCAGAGATGGGTACCTCGATGACGCCGAGTGGGAATGTAATGGAAAATACTGATCAAGGCCAGTGTGTTTTCCGCGTTTTCCTTTTTTCTGAGGTATAATTTAAGTAAAAAGTATATATTTTTAGGAACTCTCATAAATTTGGTTAACATACAAAATGTATCTAAACCAATGTAACCCATGTTAAAATGTTATTTTTTTGTTAGTAAATTTTAAAAATGGATTTACCAAAATTTTTTATAGTTGATATTGATCATTATTCTTTGTGATCCTTCATATGAAATATTCCCATCTGTTGTAACAACTTGCTCGCCACCTATTGTTTTTGTACTTATTCAAACACCTTCCTCGGCGTGCGCACAACTATTCACTAAAGTTTCATCGCAATCGGATGTATAGTATAGGAATGCATACAACACATACAAAGAAACATTAGATTTTAAAAATATAGATTACCTACGTTTCGTAATACGTTTGTTGCAAACCGCTGTACATTGCAATAATATTTTTTTTTTTAGTAATTAAAATAATAATAATAAATATTTGGGGGAAAAAATGGATATTGGACATTATGATTGTCAGTTAAATTTAAAATTTATATTGTCAATAACCGCTAATAATGATATAAAGTGTTTAGAATTTTAATCATACACGAGTAATAATTATTTAATTTATAATGTCTAGCGAGTCTAAATTAGTCACTACTTTCTCCTATTAAATAACTATACATAATACATAGTTTAAACGATTTTTTCTTACGGCCCCGTTGACGCGTATTATCTCTATAAAAATCCAGTGCTTAAAGACGATTACGCTTTCTGGGGGTCGGTCGACGGGCCTTGTCGCGGTTTCACGTGAGTCGGGCCCATTGACCCGGCTTTCTACGTGTGGCATCGCAGGGCTGTACGGCCTGCAGCAGCATGTTTTCGGTTACTTTTTCCACCATAACTTCTAAACCCTTGAACCGATTTAGAAATGTGTGGTAATCTTAGAATCGCTATGTCACCCCGAGTATCATAGCTAGCATCCGAAATGTACACAAATATATTGTGTAAATTAAAAATAAACACAAATACATCTAGATTATCACAGAATGCGCAAACGTCTTTAACCACTGGATGTTTACAGAGATAGAAAGCGTCGATGGGGCCGTAACGAAGCATCCGTAAATTGAATTTTGTTTCAACAAATATCGTTTCAATGCCGAACTTTATTCCTCAAAAACGTGTTTTTCTGCGCAAAAGAATTGTTTGTAATAATTATAAATACAAATATTCACTTTTTGTACCGGCCACTTTTGTTTAAAAAATATTGTTCTTGTTTAAATCAAGTTCCTTAATTGAAACTTGATTCAAACTCTGTATTTTAATAAATACAGAGTTTATGTGAACACAAAAGAAGATATTTAATTTCAGTCCCTCAAAAAATATAAAAAGACCCGTAGGGCGTTTCTTTAAATTAAGACTGTAAATATAGCAAAATTAAATGATACTTTCAATCTTCATTTCATTTTCAGATAATAATAAATTATCTCAGCACTCCTGAATGTAAAAAAAGTGCCTATGCCATTTTAATTAAACTTCCCTCGTCGACCGCACGGAAACACACTTTGTTCATTCCTTCATTCCTTCCTGGCCATTTCCTTAAAATATTTACGATTTCAAATTATCTTTATACTAGCGACGAGCATTGTGTTGATTTATGTATGTAGATATACTTTAATAAGAGGGAAAGTAATGGTGAATTACAGTATTATTAGTAATTTCTATTTTTAAACGTAAGCACATGAACCGAGCTAAAAGAGTAGACGGTGCACCGCCGCACGATACCTGTTCCGCCAAGCAACATCTGATCAGAAAATGAGTTACGTAAATGGCCCTGTTCTAGGAGGGCTGAACAAGTGGTTAAACAAGTGGTAAAACAACGAAAACATCATTTAACCACTAGAAGACTCATACCACCGATCGGTGGTTTTACTATTGTGTCAATTCGCGGGCGGCCGCTTTACGTATTTATGCAATTACGCAAGTATATGCGGCAAACGTCGACTTCATTGAATAAGCCACCGTTATACTCGTATATTAATTAGTATGCGTGCACTACCACCATCTACAAATAAAATCTCGAGGGCTGAAAACATCGTGAGTTGCATTCCCATGGCGGGCTCTATAAGAGTGAAACGAATTATCGAGTCCAGAACAAGTTAGATACATATAGATAGATAGATAGAGATTCTTTATTGCACATTAATTAACCCGTCTGATTTGGCTCGAGCGGCTCGGGTCGCACGCTTAGCAACCGCCAATCACGCAACAACCTGAACTGGTCGAGGCGCTCAGCGCTGAGAAAAATGCCATTTACAAAAAGAAATACGGATCTATGCGCTTCCTAGAGCGCTAACGCTACATAACGGCCTCATAACGGCCTAATGCCCATCGGCCATCACTATTCGAATTTTTCGAATTTTTAAAATTTTGCGAAACAAAAACGTACAAAAGGCGGACTTATTGCCTAAAATACAATCTCTTACAGCCAACCTTCGTGGACCTGTAAAAATTTAGGTGCCAAGAGATAAAAATTACAAAAAAAATATGAAAATTTGGTACATAACAAAAATTAATCAAGTAACAAAAATACTATTTTGTTTAAAAATACTATAGCTGTCCATATAGAATATAGACCAACGTGGTAGATATGGACTATTGGAACAAGGTAATTATAAGATAGGCTTCCGGACATGCAGGAATCGAGGGAAATGAAAAAGCCAACGAACTTGCTAAGACGGGGGCAAAGGGAACGTTATACGGCCCTGCACCTTGCTGTGGCGTACCAAAAAGCCTTGCAAATCTAATGCTCAAAAAATATGTTTAGAGCAAAAAAAAAAAAGATTTACATCAGTCTTGCGTACTAGAGATAATATTTCATGGAGTTATTTGATGTAAATCTAAAAACGTTTTCTACCTACTGTACTACGATAGATAATAATATGTCTTCAGAGATTGACATTTAAAAAAGTGAATTTGGGCATTGTAATCCGCGAATTCCATGTCATTAAAGAATTTGAAATGCATCCACCTTAAAACCGTTTTCTGAACTCTTTCAATATGTGAAACAAATTGTTCATAACATGGATTCCAAACCACGCTGCTAAACTCTAACCTACTCCGGACAAGCAATGTAAAAAGGAGCATAACAACGCGGAAATCCTTGAAAGGCTTCGTTACCCTCCAAATGCATCCCGGCAACTGGTAACATTTGGTGATTAGCTTGATAACAGTGATTAGCTCGATATGAGTATTGAAGCTAAGTTTACTATGACATGTTATAACCAACTCTGTGAATTTCGAAACTCTTTCTAGTGTATGTGCGTTAATATAATATTGGTAAAGCGTAGGCCGAAGAGATCTAGAAAACATGTCTTTGCATTTGTCTAAGTTCAAGTACAGTTTATTCGTTACGCAATACTGTTGTAAATTTATTAGCTCGGCTTGGATATCATAGCAGTCATCAGCAGAAGCAATCAAATTGAAAATTTAAAGGTCATCAGTATAAAGTATGAATTGCGATTTCCTGAAACATTTTAAGATGTCGTTGATAAACAGCGTGAATAATAAAGGCATTAAATGGTTTCCCTGTGGCACACCGGAGGTGACGTCGATGACTTTCGACAGATGTCCGTTTATTTGGACTAATTAGGGTCGATTCGATAAGTATGATTCCATCCAGTGCAGCGTAGCAATGAACCGTGAATACCTAAACGGTGTAACTTCTGCAAGAGCAATGAGGTATTCACTTTATCGAAAGGGTTGAATCATTCCAAAGCGTTAATCAAGGCTTACGACCGCAAGACTGCCCGTGTGGCATTATCGCTAAATATTAACAATCTACGCATACTGGTGAGGGCGCTCACGGGGCATTGAGACCTGAACGGACACATGTACAACCTCAAGCTCCGGGACATGAAAAAGTGCAGGACCTGCCAAAGGGCAGAGGAAGATCCCCCGTACCTCATGTGTGGCCCGCTGATGCGTAAAAGATACACACTTAGGTGGTCATTACCTCCAACCTGAGGAGGTAAAATAATCTGGCGCCAAAAGCCTGTTGAGGTTCTTAAATATGGACTCTTAGAGATCGATTTCGACTTGCAAAGGGTCCATTTCAGCAAAAAAAAGAGAGTTCACGATATGTAAATGGGTCTACTTGAGCGGACCCTACATATATATACAGGCCATCGTCAACATTTAGGCATTCCGTAATTGTCCTTTTACGCCTAAAACAGATTTTGAGCACAACATAATATTTTAAAGTTATAAGTATAAATTTCGATTACTATACGCAAGTATTACGATTGTCATGGAAGGAAATTAATACGTAAACAATCAACACTAGAAGTAGAATTTCAATAAACACTTGTATGGCCATAACATTTTTTTCTCTTTCAATAGATTAATGTGGTTGAAGTAGTTTCTCGTATTTTTTATATTCATCAGTTTCTCTCTGTTTTGAAATTCCTAATAGTATGTCGAAACATTATTCGACATACTATTAGGTATTCTCTTCAGTATTCTCTCTTCTGGTCGGTCTACATTTCTGTCGTTTTACGCCTATGTTGCTAACGTAGAACATTTAAATTATCGCAGCGTATCCATGGATGTGCCAAGAATGCTAATGTGAAATTTTATTGCCTGATAAAATTATCGGATATCACACCCTAAGGACGAAAATACAATTAGAGAACCTCACTGTCTGTCATTTAATCGTTTAACGATCCGAGCAAATCAGCGAAAATAATTCACCGAGTTTTGAAAATCGGTAAAGTTATTCTTTTAAATATCCCGATGAACATTTGAAAGTCTCATAGAATAGAGGCGCGGGAGGGGAAAGGGGCTAAGTCTAAAATTTTTCGAATATCTGCGACTATAATAATAAAATAAGTAAATAGAATAAAGTTTATAGTACCCGACGTTTTGGCGACGTTGCAGCCGCCTTTGCCCAGGGTTGACTAAAGTACTGTCAATCGTCATCCGTTATTCTGCGAACTGCTGCTGTTACTCCGTAAATTATAACGGTGGTGACGCGGCGGGGTTTTCACTTTATCCTGTGTCATGTCCTTGCGCTCGGCAATGGGCATTGAAAACATTTTAGTCTACCCTGGACAATGGCGGCTGCAGGGTCGCGGAAACGTCGGGTGCTACAAACTCCATGCGGTAAATTCGTTTTATCCTATTTATAATGCCAAACAACCGTGATAATCTTCGATTTCATAAAAAAAAAGTCCTCACCCCCGGACTGGAGACTGTCAGTACGTCCACCAGAATTTCTTGAGGAATAGCTGTACCGATTGTCAAAATTAACTGAAATTGTAATCTAATTTGTCTATATGTATTATGAAAGTGTTAATAAGGAGTCCCCTCGTCGGAAGCCAATCCAGGGTGTAGAATCAGGTCATGTTTACCATAAAAAAATGCATTGTCTTCGGAATCGAACCCTAATTATTATTATTTTAATATTCAGGCTAATATGTATTATGAAAGTAAAGGCGTTGACCAATCTGCGTGGAAGAGACAAAATCACAGCACAGTTACGTAGTGGTTTGGGTCTTACGTAGTGGTTTGGGTTTGGGGCTGTTGGAGTAGTTTGACTGTGGATTGTATTGTACATAAAGTCTTTACGTTCACTATAGGCTGATCACGCTATAACTTCCTGAGGTGGCGGGTTCGCCCGCAGCAATTGACGCTCGTCAATGTCCAACTACACCGATAAAGGTGTATTGATATAGTACTGTTGCATAATCTTCTTGCCGTATATCCTTCATGTAAGCCGAATCTAAAGTTCACTTTCCCTTTTTCTGCATTTTACGCATGAAATACTTTTCAACTTTGGCCATAATGCAAATGGGCCCCATTTTAAGTCGGATTAATTTTCCCGTTCAGCTGCGGTCGCCCTTAATCTGTTTCGGACGTTGACGAATTTATTTATTTTTGGGGATTTTATCTGGCGTACTTTCATATAGATATGCATGCATTATTAAACTCGAATCGTGGAATGGTATAACGATTTAGGCGGGGAAAGGTAGCATGTGTGTAGCGAATTAGAATTGATGTGCGCATGAATAAAACAAGAACAATAATCAAAAATAAAATAAAACTTAACTGCCGTTTTAAAACGTGGACTAAAAAGAACTAAAATTAGTCGGGGGACGTTTAAAAATATATTTTATAAACAAAACTGTTCATCAACTGCACTAAAATAAAAAAAAAACATATTTTTACACGAACGCCCAACAAAAACGGGCTGTAAAGTTTTTAGGTTCATCTATGTATGTTTTTCGTTTCTTTATGCCACGATAACTTCTAAACGCTTAAGCCGATTTAAAAGTTAGTAGTACTGTTAGAATCGTTATGTCATTTCCACTATCATAGGGTACCTTAACTATCCAAATATTAAGTAAGTAGTTGTCTACATGTTCAAATATCAATATATCGTATTTAGTGTCAAATAAAAGGTCAGATTGAGTATATTCTGAAAATATACTAGTATCTATATGGATAAATACATACACCACAAATATTTTATAACAAAACCGTAAGGTAATGGTTTGTAATTAGGTGATTACATTTTAGTCGTCCCGTTGAGAACGACTGCGGTAAAATCCGTTTCTCATCATGTTGGTAATTAAGTGAGGAAGGGTGGAAATACTTATTTGTTTTGGATTTAAACGCCACTCCTATTTTTGGTAATAAAAAGACGCATTCTAATTTTTTTTTGAAATATTCAGTAGAACAATACCTTTTTTTTTTTTTTAAATTGATTTTAGTAATATCAATACTAAAAATACCTAAAAATTCATTTTTGTAAAAACACATTTTTTCAATTTTTTCAAAGTAACCAATAAATATAAAAAAATACGCTAAATACTTGTAAAATAATAAATACAAACGGAGCTGCCATGGAATTCACCGACCGGAGTCGGGCCCATCATAATACTATTTTTTTTACACTTCTGGGGGGTGAGCAGTGGATTCCGGACTTACGAACCGGCTGTGGTAGGTTTAGGACAGCTGTCTTGCCACATGTGAGCGTTCACATTGCCACCCATTCACTCCCCCTTCGAAGCCATAGAATTTGAGATGCGCAAATCGCAGTTTTAGATAATTTTTCTAAGAAAGAGTTGATTATTTTTCTGGAAAGGCCAAGATCTTTAAAGAGGTGAAATAGAGATTTAGCTGGCAGGCCACGAGCGCCAACTTCCACCGCGTGAAGGTGAACAGTGAAGCCGTTCCGGGTTACGGCATTTGCAAGATCATGGTATTTATTTAATTTGTACTCGTGGTCTTTTGGGATATTTGATTCCCATGGAACAGTTAATTCTACAATAAGAGCCACCTTCCGAGATAGAGAGTAAAGAGTTATATCTGGACGGAGGGCTGTGCATCCGAGACTTTCAGGGAATTTATACTGCTTAGAGACCGAATCAACCTCCAGAATCCAATCTGCAGCTTTCTCGATTATTGAGAAAGGTTTTGTAGTTGAATGTTTTTTGCCTTTAGAGCCATCCCGCACAAACTGTATTGGGGGTTTGGAGGATACTGTCAAACCCTTGTTGGCACGAGCCACTGAGAGACTAATTACCTCGCGAATAACAGCGAGAACTTTGTCATGGCGGTAAGTGTACCGTCCTTGATCTAAGGCCACCTTGCAGCCAGCTAGAATGTGTCTAGCTGTGCAAGGGGTATTGCTACAGAGGGGACAAGAACTATCCTCGGCAAAGCTCCAACGAGCGAGGTTACTGGGGTCTGGAAGTGTATGCTGAAAGGCATTCAAATAAAATTTCAGCATCTCTGGCGTCCAGTCATAGAGCATTACCTTCCATGTATAAAAACGAAAAATATGACTAAAATGATTTTATTACTTATGTGGTTTCAAAATATAATAAATTGTTGTTTTTAACACTAAAACATAAACATCGTTTAGGAGTTGAGGGTTTTTGATATGCGAAAATTAGTAACAAAAATCAGCGTCCCAATTAAAATGGCCACCCACTGTAACACAACTTGTTTTGAACTTTTTGTAACGGAAGTCGTGTTTAAACTTTTTTAATATATTTTTTTTCAATATTTTTACAATTGCTTTTATAATTATTTCAAGCAATTTGATCACGCGTTCATTTTTTAAAGACCAATGTTCTAATAACAATATTCGTTGAAACAAAATTCATTTTACCCAATTTCCGTTACGGCTTTGTCGACACCTGTTATTGCTATAAACGTCCAGTGCTTCTGTGTCAGTCGACGGGCCTTTTCAAAGCCCGTGACGTCTTCCGCTGGGCAATTACCCTTTAGCGGGGCTTCACGTGAGCTGGGCCTATTGAGCCGGCTTACTGAGTGAGGCGTCGCAGGGCTTCGCGCTCTGTAGCAGGTATCTCGTGACGATCGAGCGCCGCTCGTGACGCTTAGCCTTACGCCGGTCGGTGCCGCACGCAGTCGGTCGCCGTCGGTGCTCAGGTAATAAAATTGGTTGTTATTAAATGTTTGTGGTTTATGTATTAATCTATATAGATGCCTATATATTTCAGAATATACTAAATATGACCTATCATTTGATGGGAGAGTTTATTTATCTATTTTTTTAAATTTATTAGACATATGGACAGTAAAGATAGCCTTTATTGCCCGGGATGACAACATGCTTGTAAACATACCACAAACTTCTAAATCGGTATAAGCATTTAGAAATTATGGTGGAGTAAAGAATCACACTTGAACCCTTAATACACTATATTTTATTTCGGCAAACGTCTAATAATAGGATTTTAGAAGAAGCATCATGCCCTATTATATACTAAAGGTAGTTTCCATATTACTTATTTAATCTATACTAATATTATAAAGAGGTAAAGTTTGTGACGATGTAGGAAGTAATCTCTGGATCTACTGAACCGATTTTGAAAATTCCGATTTTGAAAATTCTGAAAACTTTGCTAAGAGAAAGCCACGTTATTTGTGAGTATCATTGGCTATATATTAATCCGAAAAAATGAAAAGACTTTTTCGTGGTAGTCGGATTTCCAAAGTAAGTCGGAAAAAAAGGTCGAACGAAAACGTTTCTAACGAACGCTGCCTTAACGATGAGAGATATATAATTAAGTTCTAGAGAAAAGTTGTAGACCTTGATAATGCATACAAAAAAGTCAGCGACAGCATATGTCTAACTTTTATATTTAAGTAACAAAAAGTAGTATTTTATATTAAAAAAATAATTTAAATCCTTAGGTCAGGTTTATTGGTTATATTATCAACAAATATGAATTATTATCAAAATAAGTAAATTTATCGCCTCAAGTGTTTAAAACAAAAGACTTTTCCCTTTTACTGCATAAATAGTTAAAGAGATAATACGACATAGGTATGGAACAGCCACCGTGTCGTAATCTATACTGATATTATAAAGAGGTAAAGTTTGTATTTACTTTCTGGATCTTAGTGTTTCTCAAGTGTTTAAAACAAAAGACTTTTCCCTTTTATTGCATATAATTTCCCTTTTACTGCATAAATAGTTAAAGAGATAATACGCTCACAAATAAGACACTCACAAGAAGCCACTCACAAATAACGGTATTATAGTTAAATTGGCATGCAAATATATACATATATTCAGTAAATATATAACCATTGATTTTATAGTGATCAATGATATAACCCTTCTTTTGGCAGTCAGGAAATAAATCTAACCACACTCATAATTTCATCACAGGTAAAAAGTTTTACCGACCAACGAAGTGGGCACGGGTCAGCTAGTTTATAATAAAATACTGACATATTTAAATTTCTGTATAATATCTAAACTTAGCAAATGGGACAGCAAAATGATATTAATTACCGATTCGTTAATTACAGTCTCCAAAATTATGACATTTAATAAACTTTTCCTTGTAAGTGTAGTATAACCTACGGCTTCTGCTCAATTATTTTAATTTGCGTCTAAAAAACGAGAGCAACTTTTATTTTGAAGCTATGTTAAAGTGCCATCATAAAAATACCCAAAGTAATGTATTTTTTTTTAAATTTATGGGGAAAATTTACGACCGTCGTTCCATGCCTGAAGGATTCGCAGTTGACAAACTTCGAGTATACTTTGAATACCACTTTTCTTTGGAAAATATAAAATTCTCCGGTTACATTCTTAACATTTTAGACAGCATTCCTTGATGTTTTTGCTTTCAATAAATAATAAAGGTAAAATCAAATCTGCGGTCTAGTTGTTTGTAAAATGAATTACCACTTCTTTTCAAATATGTGTCGTACGCGACTGTCTCGCGGAACGTTCTATAAGGAATAACAAAGTAAGTGATTTCTTTAAAAAAAGCATTTATGGGCCATTTCGTCCGATGGCAAGTTAGAAAATTCGTGTTAATAGCAAAATCGTATCACCTATATAATAATTATAAGCAGGTTAAGCACAGCCAAATTATTAGGCACATAGTGCATTTTGGCACAGACTTAAACATTTAATACGTTAAAAGTAGGCACTGTTCAAGAACAGTGCCTACTTTTAGGTGCTTATAAATAATACATAATTATAGGAAATGTGTCAAAAAAATTTTTTTACCCTCATTTAAAATGTAATAATAGTACATTAGAATTATCGTGGGAATCATCAGTTTTATATATTTTATTTTAAATAAAATGGCATTTCTCTTGAAATTTAAAATTCAAAAGGAAATTAATTAATTTTGTTACAGCCAACATCACGAGAAGACTCGAATTTGTAGACAACCGAAACAAAAAACGAAGACAGAGAAAACTGTATAAAAATGCCTTCTTTCAACTACAAATCCTATACGGTAGTCGGATATAATAAAAGTGATGGGAAACGTTCTTTATTCTATCATTCTCACCATGACGAGGGCAAATCTTAATAGAAGTTGAGAATTTTAATAATATCATACGGTAACATTAGTTTATTATAAATATAATGGCAAAATGTACTTGTTAATTATAATAAAATAAAATAATTCAAAGAATATGGAATATATGGAACAATAAAAAATATGGCATATTGGAAATAAGTACTCATAGTGTAATTAGTAAATAGGTGGCCTTAATACTATGGCCAGATACTGTAGGAGAATTTTCATTTGAATGCCTTAATTTTAAGTAAAATCATTGATATATAAGGTATTTATAAATAATTTTATAATCTTTTTATTAAGTTTTTCTTTTTCAATATTTTTTTTAGTATATCTATCAATAATTAATCTAAGTAAAAAAATATTTTTTTCTATCTATCGATTTTTAATCTATCTATCGATAATTAATCTAAGTAAAAATAGATGATAGCAAAAATGATATAAAAAAATCATCAAGCACAGAAGTGTTATATTCAGTTTTTAACGCACCTACTTCCATAGTTAACTTAACAAACTGAACTGAACAACAAGAGCGTTTTACCACATGAATTATAAGGTTTATATGATAATTCATGATATTTTAAGGTTTTATTGTATATATTTGAAAATTGAATATACAAGAGTTACTATTTATATGAATATAAATATATAGGATTTACAAGATTTACGATATACAAGAAATGTCATTGTCAAATTGCTTCTTGGACATTGATATCTAGCTTTGAGATCTTATTTCTTATTTCTAAGGGAAAGCAAACAGTGACAATAAAATTACTAGATCTTAAAGAAAGAGGTAAGAAGACTACATTAAAAGAAAGCTATATTAATTTAATTTAATTAATTAATTAGTGCTTAGTGCATAGTTACATTTCTAAAACCAATAACAGGAAGAATTAACTAAGACGAATTTAGAAAATTGTTTTGTTTGGTGCCACCCAACTAAGCCTAGGCTGTTTTTTAGGGAAGAACCGTTTATTCCACTTGAATGAACCGTATTTTCTGAAATGAATTATACTAGCAACAATAAAGGGAATAATTTTGTGTGATATCAAGACCATATTGCTACATACATATGTATTCCTGATCTATTTTTGAACGAAGGTAGCGTAATTACCCCTAGATAAAGCCCGTAAATCACGTGGGACGCCTTCACGTGGGGCGACTAACTAATGCTCGGTTTCTGATTAATAACAAAATTGATTCAATATGTCAGGTTATCCTAAAGCACAACTATAAATTTACTCTAGAGACCACTAACTAAAGCAGTAGATGCTGTGAGTTCAGCTTAATTTTTAACCAACTTCAAAAAAAGGAGGAGGGTTTAAATTCGTTCGGACCTTTTTGTTATATAATATTCCTTTTTAATGTTTAATTCGTTTGTATATTTTTTAATGTACCTCCGAAATCTGCCATTTATGAACCGACTTCGAAAATTCTTTTTTTATTTGAAAGAATATACTTACAGATTGGTCCCATTTTAATTAAAATCCTGTCTGATGATGGAATCCATGAGGAATTGTAGGAACTCCTCAAATATTATCATATGAAGTTAAAATTTTACATGATGCATTTTTAAATATGGCCTGATTCTACACCCTGTGTTGGATCCCAACGAAGGAACTCCTCAACGGTCAACAGCACAGACATACAATTTTGTATACGCATTCAATTATGATAGCGATTCTAAGTTTCACCATGACATGGCTGCTGCACTAATAAAAAAAATGGAGTCGGTTTTTTTTTTGTTAAAATGTTGTCTAATATTAATTGTGTTTATTCTGAATTATTTTAATAGATACGAGTACAAAATTACTAAATCGGACAGAAACTTATACACACATCCATTTATAGATGGATGTGTCTATAAATTTAGATAGGGCAGCAAAATTTACTTCCTATTATTATTTCTATTAGATCTTTTTACTTCTAAAATTATTTCTTTTACGCAGTGCCGGAATAAGTCGACGACCTAAGGGCCCTAGCCCTTAGGCCGTCGAAATCTCGGGGCCGCCTTTGCACTTTGCAAATCCTAATACGATTTGTTCTAATACGTTTGGTCTTAGGACATCTTGATAAACTAATTTTCTTTAACAAAATAATTATTATTAAATAATATATTGTAATATTAATAAACAAACATTAAACTTTTATGCAATTGTTTTAATGTATAAAACTTTATATATTCACTGTCCCTTGGAAATTCACCTTTTATAATAACGCGTTTTCAGTGGCCATAAGAGCAAGTTAATTCAGTTGTCCTTGTGTTTTTTTATTTTATAATATATATAATTTAGAGAAATAAAATAAATTAATAGATCATTTTTGAGCAGTTTCAACTTCGAAAAAAATCTTTCAC
This sequence comes from Micropterix aruncella, assembly GCA_944548615.1. Lineage (NCBI taxonomy): Eukaryota > Metazoa > Arthropoda > Insecta > Lepidoptera > Micropterigidae > Micropterix > Micropterix aruncella. Next base: position 12,702,524 of record OX155955.1, on the reverse strand, counting down.
CCGTAGCGTTCATAATTATGAGACATCTGCGATCGGCACACTGTCAATAATTTATAACTATTATATAATAGAGTCGTCCTAATTATATAATATAATAGAGTCGGTCCACACAATGCGGTGCGGCGCCGCAACGCAAAAATTTCGCCGTATGGTCGTACACACGTACAGTGCACGGTGCGGCGTCGCAACGTTACTACGACGCCGCAGTGGGTGAATAATGTTGTAGTTAATTGTACGTAGAACTAGTGAAATGAGGTAGGCAATGCCGATATCTTTTTCGTTAGTACTCGTTTTAAACACTTCGATTAAAAATCAACAAAAATACGTGAAAACAAATGAAATAGGCAAGCATGTACCCTCCTTTGACTGCACTTTACAACTGAGCGGTGCCGCTCCGGCTCATATTACCGGTTTGCCTGCAGTGTGGCGCCGGAACGCATCGTGTGACATAATATCATGGATATTTGTATGTAGGACGCCGCAGCGGCACCGCTCAGGCGCCGCGCCGCAGCCGCACCGCATCGTGTGGCCCGGCCCTGAGACGAATCGAAAAGTTTAATTTACATTTCATGCTTGGATTTTCATTTTATTGCTTTTTTTCTATCTATTAGAAATAGTGTTTACTAAATGATTGCAATGATCCCTTGACTCGGGGCCCCTAAAAGGCGTAGGGCCCATAGGTCGATGCCTACTTGGCCTATCGGATGATCCGGTGCTGCTTATATATGTATAGATATTTTTCTTTTCTTTTATCAATGGCTATATGGAGATCCTAGCGAAAGAGCGACACACGACGAAGGGGGGCGACTAGTCGACAGATCTGTAAAAGGGGGACAGGGAAGGAGCTCGTGGCGCACTTTAAAATCAGCATTTTATTGGTGCACATTTGAATAGAAATCGCCGAGCTGACACAGAAGATCGCGCACCAATGGAGCACGTATTTCTACCGAGATGGGAGGATCCATTCTTAACACCCCCTTGGCTGACGTCATTATAGCCGGTTCACCGTGTTTTACAATGGATCGTTACAATGTCAATGACTGGATAAATTCACAGAGGTACCAATAGCGAGTTGAAATTGCCGAGATCGGCAGAAGTGTAGAGAGCGACTTCGAACATATCAATACTAACGGTAGAGATTGCTTACTGTCGACGTACCATTTCAGGTTTATTTAGGTAAGGATATCCTCAACAGAATCGCAAGTGCAGTGAAGAACAAAAGCATTTTTATCACGATCATTTTGATTACATAGCTACCCCTTAAAAGAGGATAGGGGATCCTTTGGTGGTTGCTGAAAAAGAAATTGTGATTGAGCAAAGTAAAATTAACACGTAACTACTATCAATATTTTGAACCAAATCACCACTGTGATACATGGGTTAAAAATGACCATACTAATTGTAGTTACAAATAATTTCGCTACTTCCAAGTACTTTCAAACTTTTTCATATATTCGTAGATTTCTGGATAATTAGATACCAAATATAAATTACTTTGTATATAACCAAGAATTTATGTTTTATAGAAGGACTTCCACTTTATTCAGTAGTTAAACAAAATAGTAAATATATAAAAACAAATTAACTTTTTAATAACAAACTAACTTTTTAATTTAAACTAACTAAACAATTTTTAACTTATAATAGCTATGAAACATAGATATCGAAGTAATAAAAGATCAAATAAAAATTCTTATATAAAATTTAATTCCAGAGGTAAAATATCATTTTAATGAATATCAAAACATTTCTTGCACTGAATTACAACTGACTTATGATTCTTAGTCATATTTAAGGAGCATATATTACAATTTTAATTTATTTAAATTTTTTATTTAAATTAATTTTCAATCCACAATAATCCACATTAAAATGGACAACATGTACAATTAAAATGTCATAGATAAAAATCGAAAAGCAAAATACTCATAACACCATAACGCCAAAATTGTTGCCAGTAATCCTATTTGGTCATATAATGTCACCTAACTAGGCTATATCCTGTTCTAAGGCATGCATCGATACGTGTATGAACTTATATAAAACCTAAACAAAGAAAATCGCATAATACATTTTAAAGAATGTATTCATGAATAGTTATTAATGATCCATAACCACTGGACAATCAAAGTAAAATTGAAAGATAACATTCATAACCATAGTGATAATTAATAAAAATAATGTACAGATAAATAGTATTTAAATAGTTATAGGTACATGCTAATAAATAGAGTATGTAAATCATACCTAATTATAGAATTAAAAATGAGTAAAAATAAGATATTTTTATGAGTATATTGGTTATGGCTTGTGGCGATGTTTAAGGTTTTTCTGGAGCTATTGTAGAGATGACCGGTGACTTATTGGTAGTTGTTGTAGTAGGCGGTGATATAGAAGATGCATTATTGGATTTATCCTGGTTTTCTGATGATCTCGTGTTGTTGCTCATGGGGCTGTGTTGAATACAGCATACAGTCTCTTGTTCCGACATTATACAAAATTTTGATAGTTTCCTTTTTGGCAAATCCCTGTCAGTTTTTGGACAATTTTCCGGCAGTAATTATTTTTTGAGGACCACATTTTTGGGTAATTTAGTTTTATGAGCATTTTACAAAAATTTTTACATAATTTATTCTAATATTAGAGTCCTGTTCACCCTAGAACGGGCTAGTCCGAGTTGAGTGACAGCATCAAATAAGCAAAAGGTTAAGGTTTTGCGATTCGGTTCCTGTTATTTGTTTAAGCAAAAGAAATGTTTTATAGTAGGTAATTAATTCTTTAAAAATAAATAAAATAAAAAAGCTATATAATGTTATCATACAGAGACAAAATATAAAAAAAAACGTTTCATCAATTCACAAAACTAAAAGTTTAAAAATAATTTAGGTGAAAAGTTCATAAAAAAATCGCTAAATGAGTCACTATTAGAAAATGCTTTTTATTCTCTTGAAGTCTCTATTAACTTAACCATAGTTAGCAAGTAAGAAGTATTTACAGGTAAATTGCATTGCAACTAAGTATAATATTGATATACATATTTACAATATTTATAATATTGATATACAATATTTACGTACAAAAGAGCAATATTATAATTAAGTCTTTTGCGAGTAAAGAAATACTTTAATTTTTATTTCAGATATACACTACTTTGATTTCATTTTATTTTCCAATTTAATGTAGTATGATGTTATTTTGATTGAATTTTAAATATTTATGTTGATATTTCATGTCAGTAATTCATTGTCACCATAATTAAGTGGATTGCCGCCGTTTCAATTGATATGTATTAGAATTGTAGTACTTTATTTATATCATATTTTTTTGTTCTATGAATATTTTATGCTATATTAAAAAAAAAACAAAAAATATTTTTAATTTTACACTGATGAAAAATGTTATTTTGGTGTATTTTTAATTTATGTAGCGTATATTGTTGGTTTGGATTCTTGCTTTTGTAATGCTCTTCGTCTTTAAAATATAGTGAGGTAGGTAGACAAATAATCTTAATGTAATATTTCAAGTTTTGACTACATGTGTCAATGTGTAAATAGATACTTAATTATACATCCAATTGGGTAGATAATGTATACTAGATATTTTCACGATGTTACCAAATAAATAAATTTTAAAAAAATCTAGAAATCTGACGAAACTATACTAACTGTAATTTTATTTTTCACTCTAACCAGGCTACCGCATCTGACCGTTCCAATTCAACTGAGCGTTGGACGGCGCCGCGCATATGTCACAGATGAAAAATAATATATGACGATGTCATTTGTTCAACTGGGTCGCATGTATGAGGAAAAATACATCGTCGATCGACCAAACGATATGACGGCCATTTTCCCGACAAATTGGTAGGAGGCTCTTTTTCACCTTTTTGATATGCGAAAAACCAGGTATCAAAGTTTACAAATAATGTCAAGCTGAGCGCACCGAAATGGTCGGGAATAGGAAAAACGACAAACGGAAAATGACCGAAAATATATAGGTATATTCCTTTTTAGAAGTACGATCAATTATAATCAATATATTTTAGTATTCGCTCTAACCAATCTTGTAAAAGTAATTCTAGTGCAAAGGTGGGGTTTTTGAAATGGCCAACTTTTGGACAGCCTTTTCAGGTTCTTAAATAAAAATAACCGTAATCCTAAATATCTAGGTGTTACCATTAATTATTTATAGTATTAGATTGCTCAAGTCATAGCACGTTTTATCAACCCTTCTTCATCGGTGACGTGCAGGTGGCATTAATAGTATTGTCCGGCGAAACTAACAGTACTCTATTTGACCATCTATGTTAACATTGAAAATTAATGTTTTTTTATGAAGACTGATTGATTATAAAAACCCAATATTTTAACCAATCATAACAATAACAACATTCAATAATTGATGACATCCATCGCATTTATATATAGGCTGATTGCATCGGATAGAATGCCATCTATTAAGCTATCTGAACGTTTTAGTGCGTAAGTATTACCTATTGAAACCTGTATATGAAATTAAAATTGTCATTTTTATGTAAATTATATTAAAATAATAGGAGGTAGGATTAAAAAATCGTTTATTATTGTTTTATTTTATTTGGCGATAGGATACGGTAAATCGTTGTTTACAGCGCCATCTATAGTGCGCCGTAATGTCACGAATGCCACCATGTTTGGAAGTATTAGTGCCTACCCACACGTTGTTTTTCGTAGTACGTCGTTGAGTAATCTAACATGCCATAACATCAATGATGTTTTTATCACCCGCTCGCTCATATATAAATCCCATATACAAAAAACAGCAGCGAATATTTTTTCCATGATTATTATTATCCATAAACTGGCTATGTCGATAAGGGGAGCAAACCCAGCACTGATAACCTTGTCCGTAGCACTGGCGTATTCGGTTGCCGAGTATGCATCGCCCGCTTGAATTAAAAGCGAGCATACTCACAAAGTTGATGCTCAACTTAACCAGACGATGCCCGACGATGCTCAACTTAACCAGACGAGTACCACAACAGAATGGTTGGTATACAGCATTGAACCTCCGCATATTCGACGCCAGACTACTGTGCGGTGTGTGCATGTAACATGTGTGTAATCGCGTGTCTTGTTATTGCATTCGATTGGCAGAATTGCAAATCCGTTAATCTAATCCCAAAGGAAAATGATAACCTAGCCGGGGACCGAACCCGGAACCTTACAAAGTAAGGTCAGGTGACCTAACTAGTGGTCGCCTATATGTTCGATAAACTGAATATTTTACTGGCGAAAATAACTGGGAGCTAATGGACCCTTGTTGGGTTGGCCACGAAGACTTATTCTGTTCAGGATTTGTCACACTCACGGGTCAACACCCATCCGGCGGCCTCCACGCATGAAGTGCGAGCCTGGGAAGGACTCTGACCTTAGGGCTAGTTTCCCCTAGGAATCAACCTTCTGACGCTCCTGGACGGTCTGCGCACCGTGCGGCGTAGGCCAATCGATTGTGCACTCTGACTAAGAGTCGGGGGAGTCTGGAAGCAGTACTGTTTCCTAAAGAGCGGGGGTGGTTGCGGGCCTTACGGCGACTGCTCTTGAAACGACCATAGGCTACCCGATCCTGGGTTGGGAACAGCCTGGCAAAGGATGCCGTGGTCCGCGATAGATGCGGTATACACCGTTTCACCGCTTCGTAAGGGAGAGGATCGCGCAAGCGACCTCGAACTCGTAACTAGTCGAGAGACCGGAATAATCTGGTCGCAATTGGAAGTAAGGGCGTGATTGTAATACCTGGTTATCTCGCGGATAAGGCGTTGGCCTCTTACGGGCACATGGCGGAGCTTAGCGGTTGACTGTTTTGTCCAAGTCTTCTGCGCTCACTTCACGGAAGATAGAACGACCAATCGGTAAAGCTTCCTTAGGTGACGGGTCCACCCGTTGTAGTTGACAACTCTTTTTGTAATTTATTTCTAACAGTAATTTGTCTAAGAGACATTTAATAATATTTGAAACCTTGAATAGGCAAAGCTGCAACATTACTGGAATCCTATACCCCTTTGGAACTTTTACTCTGGTGAAACCGGGTTTAAGTCAAGTATATTTACATATTAGTCAAGTTACGTTACTGCTATGCGATTTTACGGATGCATGAGAAGGATTACACTCCCATGCATTATTTAGCTATCCTGACAGGTTGAGTAGGCTACCAGTAGGCAGTCGAACCGTGAGTTAGGACCACTAAGGTAACGCAAAGAAGGCGATCACCATCCAAACTTCGAGGGTCCATTAGGCACAGACGTAACAGATTTATAAATAAGTCGATCTACAAGTTCTATGACCTCGCATGCTTTACAACCATTAAAACAGCCTGGACGAATATTTATTTATTACAACCCCTAATATAAGAGCCCATTTAAAAACGTATACAATATTCAAGATGCAATAGGTCTAAAACCTATTCAAAATCTTCTATACTCAGAGTTTACATGGAGCATATCATATATTATAATACTAAAATCTATAAATCTATAAATTATATACTCGACCCCCCCCCCCCTGCATTCAACCCCTCCCCGCTTCCACCCTCACAAATGATTAACTATTTACCTCTATTATGAGCTCGTCGATAAAACCGATACCGTTACCGCCGATTTGCAGTAGGTACCTGCCTATTGTCTGGAAATATTACACATTGGCAACTCTGCTTGCACACAGATATATTTTTCCGTTTTTTAAAAAAAAAAAATTTAGTGATTGTTTTTGATATTTATGCAGTGAAACAGTAACATTATATACAAGGATACAGGAGTAAAGATAACAAATAGTGAGGATTACGAATTCGGCAGAAAACGATTGTAAACATCGGCTTGTATACTGAACAAACTGTCATTCAAAAACTGATTTACTGATTAATATCATCGGAATCGCCTTGAAAGCAATAAAGGTGGCCGTTAGTTAGTTAGTTAGTTAGTTTGTCTCGGCTTTTTCCCGCACTTGGCCTCTTGATTAGGCCGTTGTGCGTGGCTCATGTTTCTATTTATGTTACTCCAGCCAGCCCAGGCTGTCCCAGAAGGTTAGCAGCCTGTTTGGGTTGCTACAGGCCTCCGGGACAGATGCTGGAGATTGTAGTATTCTTGCCCGTTGCTCTGCCACGCTCCTGCATTCCATGAGCACATGCTGTGGCGTTTTTTCTTCCTCCATGCATCCTCTGCATAGAGGGCTGTCTGTCACACCTATGGTAAACAGGTGTTTGTTTAGGGGACAGTGGCCTGTCTTAGTACCGATGACTTTACGGATTTTGTCCCTTTTTAATCTGGTGAGGTTGCGGCCAAGTTTTTTGGACGCTTCCGGAACCGCGTTCTTTGTTTGCCTGCATCCTGCGTTTTTTTCCATTCTGTAAGGTGGGTTTCTTCGGTGTTCCTGCGTAGCCATGTTTTTATTTGGGCCTGGAGAATGGGCATTAAGGGTTCCGGTCCATATACTATTTCCTTTGATCCCCTTATGGCCATTTCGTCTGCCGCGTCATTGCCCAGTAAGTCGCTGTGCCCTTTAATCCATTGCAGGGTCACTTTATTTGACCTGGCAATGGATTGAAGCGCATTGTGGCATTCCGGTACAAGGACTGAGGTTATAGTATTTTTTGCTAGCGCTTGTAGCACGGAGGCACTATCGGAGACAAATTTTAAACTTAGGTCTCCGACATCTTTTCCCGAGTGGCCGTATTTAGAAATATATTTTCAAAGTTTGTACAATATATCGAAAAAAAAACACAAATCATACCTTCAGCTATGGCGGATCAGAAATGTAAAAAAATGTTCTTCCACAACCCTGGTTTCGGAAAGAATAATTTGGAAAACATGCTTTGGCTGCTATCACTATTTCTGCAGAAACTTGACAGAAACAAACTTCAATAAATTGATCAACTCAACACAAAAAGTAAGTGGTCTTGTCCCCGATGCGTTGCGGAAAATTTACATCAAAAGCCACCGAAGTCTTCGTCGGCGACACGTCAAACTACTAATCAAAATGCGACTACTGCAAATGGATGGAATGTGAAACTACCGCCCGTTACAAGAGCTACTTCAGCGAATCGGGTGATTAATCCAAGTCTCTCTGCGAAACTGCCTAGAGAAAACGACGTTGCCGACGTTGCCAATGTTCATGATTTTTCAGCGCTTTTGGAACAGAAGTTCTCGTAATATAAATCCGATTTATCGGAGTTCAAAACTGACATACTGGCATTAATCGAGAAACAATTTATGGAACAAAATATCAAACAAAATGCGAAATATGAAAGAGCAGAAAATGGAAAATATTCAGAGGACAATCCAGTTTTTACCTAATGACTACGATTCCATAATTACTAGAGTTGAGAAGTTAGAGAAAAATAATGCACAAATCGATAGCGTGGTACAGAAAAACAGTGAATTGGAAACGAAATTATTAGAAATGCAATCGCGTTGGGATTATCAAGAACAGCAGCAAAGGTCTTGCAATATCGAAATACATGGCATCCCGCAAAGCCACGACAAAGATCTAACAAGCGTTGTTGAAAGAATCGCAACTATTGCAAAAACACCCTTTACGGCAGCGGATGTATCATCTATCTCCAGAACATGGATAAAGAAATCGGTCAAGAACCCCGCCCCATAATTCGATTACATTCAAAATTATATTATAACTAGTAACATGCACATTTTATGTATAATTGACTATTTCAATTTGATAATCCTCTTACTATTTCAATTAGATTTTTCGACTATTTATTATAATCCCTTTTTCCTTCCATATTTATTTCAATTTAATTTTTTCACTATTCATTTGCAAATTCTAATTATTATTTACTTTTTTCGTGTTATTGAAATAAATTTTATTGTGTTTTATGATAAGTATTTTACAAATATTATTTGCAGACTGACAGACTGACAGACGCATTGACATATCAATGACCTAGTTTTTAGAGTAATGATTAATTTCTACATACATTGTTTATTGCCTTAAGTTAATTCCTAATATTATTAGATACTATTTTTTTTTCTCTTTTAACATATTTAGTTTGAAGTATGCACAAGCCGTTATTTTATTGGTACGCTTGCCTTAGTACGGGCCTAGGCCTAGTTAGGCAGCGTTGATCTAAAAAAGGACTGGGCTGCGGTACTCTCTTTTTTGCTACTATTTACAACGGAGCCTCCAATGATAATATGTAATGTACTGTAGTTTAAAAAATGCGCATTTCTTTAAATAAATAAAATAAAATAAATATATAATTTTAAAATTTACGAGTGTAACCAAAAGAAATAGTTTTTTACATGAAGTGAAAACATACAACAAAACATCTCAGACCACTAGCGAAAAACTGAGCATTGCCGATCTTGGTCTATCTAGGAATGGATCCGCTCCAGTATATGTTATGTGTCTCAAGCCTTGCATGAAGACATCACCTAAATTGCTCGTCGTTTAAACAAGAGTGTTTAGCAGGGGGTAATGTCATGTTAGCATAGTGCAGTTCCATTAATCTTAATAATGTGAATCCGCGCCGTGATACAATCTCCTTCATGCAGCCGAGCGTCTGGAACGACTTTTGCATCGGTACGCGAACTGAATAAACACCTATATCGGCGAGGATGAGTTACACAGGGCGCAGGCAATAGTCGGGGAGGTAGTGAATATTTTTTAGGACTTTTACGTGTTTTCCCAGTTTGAGAAAGCAATTAAATCTGGTCTATTATTAATGCAAGAGCTAGAAATCAAGAAATCATGAGTCTGGCAAGGATTTTCTTCACCTAGGAAGGGTTTCCTTCACCAAAGCCTGTATTATTATAACAAGGCCCCAACACATATCAGAAGTCATGGAGAGAACCAATTAAAAAAAATCTTATTTAATGGCCTAGTCAAGAATCCAGTATATTATTATGACGAGATTTGGATAATGCTGAATTCTTATTCAAAGCATCCCACTGTAAAATAAAGGAAAATTCATGATAATCAACTTTGCCAAAGAGCGTAATTTTTATTTTTATTTTTATCGTCGACGGCTATATTGCTAGATTTGACAATTAGTTTAAATTTAGATATTTTTCGTATACCCTTATCTATTTTCGTGACCATCATATTATTGCCTTGATAATTATGACAACAGACATTGAGCTCTTTTTTTGATCAGCAATTTTGATTATTAGATTATTTTCTATTTATCAATGGTTTTCAAACCAATTATAGTTTGCTAAAATTAATTTATATTGCCACAACTATATCATGATAGTTAATATTCTTTAATTACTTACATTATTTAAAATTTTAGAGGTAAAGACGCATCCAAGTGTAGGAAAGCCTATCTACTGGAGCAGAAATAAATTGTAATTGTAATTGTATTTGATTATCCGATGCAATCGAATCGAGTAGGTGAAATCAAATTGTACTATTTTCCCAGTTAGAAATCTTCTCCGTTAACAAGAGTCGATCATTAAACGCACAAAAAAGCAATCTTAAATAAAGCTCGTCCGGCGGAAATATTCCAGCAATTACAAAAACTGAAAAGTCGATGTGTTTAACGGACACGTCGCCCTTATTTTTACACGTTTAAAACTTATAATCCGAATTGATATTATCACAAATTATCATTTGAAAGAAGTCCGGCTACTTTAAGAAATAACGGAATGCGTCTTGAAATTATACGCAAATAAAAATGTCCTATTCTCACTGTCTTTCTTTACAAAACAATTGATCCTATAATTCCACGAAAGAAGCACATCTGGCTGTTGCTCATAATAACTAATACCTCGACAGAATCTACTAAAGTGTGTGTATGCGCACTGTTTTATGCGCGCCACCAGGGTATTTGCTTAATGCGCACTCTGACTCGCATTAAATGAGTCTGGTAAGGCGTTGGCGATTTATCACCACAGCCAGATGTTATCCTAACCTATCGTCATAATATTAAGTATCATCTGACCGATTTTCAAATCTGGAGAAATAAGGGCCACCATTTTGTTAGGTTTATCATGTGCCGGACACCTTTGCCGTACCAATAGATCAGCCAGATTATTATTTTTTAATCAATGTTGCATTCGACTTGCCAATAAATGGATATTCAATTGTGCTAAAAAAAGTAAAGCACATTCGTATTTTCAAAAGCATTTTCCAGTGTAACCTACAGGAAAACCCCCTACAAAATAGATGTCCGCTACTTAGTATTAATCATTGAATAATCCTATCGACGTTTGATGACTAGAAAATCAGTACTTACCGAGAAAATTCCCTAGCTCCCTGACTACAAACTTCCCCTGCATTTATTAAGTCCACATGCGGTTTAACGCCTCGGAGATAGTTTCTTAATCTTGCATAAAAAGAAACCTGTAAGAAGTAAACAGAGCTTTTTTTTGTAAAGGCGGAGTTACACTTGGAATTGCCTGTCCCAGTATAACCCAATAATCGCGAGCGGCACCTGTAAGTATTAGTAAGTATTTTTAATATTTTTTAACCACTTAAGTATATAGCCACAAAAAAGACTAATTCTCCCTAAATAAATATAATTATAATATATAACCTTTCCTGCACCCTACGTCATTTATTCTAGGGATGATTGGGCAAAATTCACTAAGCGTAAGAAGAGATTGACTGTCGATCTGTCACACATATAAACTGCTTGGCAGTTCGTTGATAGTCCGACTAACCTTAGAAGAATCGGTCTGTTTGTACCCGCCAATTGCTGCCCTGCTTGTACACGCATTGTTCTCGTTGCCACGAGCTACAACTAACATCGTTCAACACTGCTTCACGGTGCTGACGCTTCGTACCCCAATTTGGATAGTGAATTTAGCACAGTTTCAAAGTACGGTAATGGAATTTCTTAGCAATCTAGGAATTAGTAAATATAGTGTACATAGTGTAAAAGTTCTTTAAAAAGTAGTACTTAGTAATATCATGAAAGTTTATATAATTTGATGTATGTCATAATATAGTCTAGAATAATGACTAACCATTTGGTACGATCCGTAAGGTTAATTATGTTTTGGTAAATAAATAAAAATTACATTAATCAAATCATAACCAATCTAATTAGCTGACTTCGTTTTAGATGTTTTACTGATTATTGTTACTACTATACTTTTATGCGATCTATTATTATTATTTTATATTAGTCTATATACCGAACACAATATTTACACAATAGCATAAATACACAATATGTCGTACATTCTAGATACCCAACCCTCACACTAACGCGTAGGCTTACACTCCACACCCACGAACTTAACACACTCACTTACACACTAGTAAAATGCTAGGTATTTTAGTTTTATTAAATAGTTGTTAACGTAATTTCTGTAATTTTATTGAAACTCGTAACCGGTTTTATTTTTTATTCAACTGTATTTTCTAATGTAGGCTTCACTGTAATACTGTGTGATTGCCGAAAAAAAATAGGAATTGAATAAAAAGCCAGTGTGATGATCCATGCCCCACCCTGATGATAACCTCAAAAAGGTGGGGCCTAAAATAAAAATAAGAAAAATAAAATTATAAATATTTAATAGTCGTTACGACTGATATTTAGGTAATGTACATGATCATTTAATAATTCGGCAATGTCCAAAAATATCGACACAGTTTAAGACGTACACTTTTTAAAGTATATTTAGTGGACCTTAAAGTAATGCGTTTCATAGCTTTGCGTAGATGGCCAACCATTTCCATTACTTCCTCCCCACCCATTGCCAATCCAGTAACAGAAATTGCAGAGTATATAAAATACTGCTTCCTGGGGCTGGGAACACTTTTTTCTGCAATTACTATTATAGCTAAATAGCTGTTATCTGCCAAATAGAAAGTAGTTACGAAGATAAAATCACTGCTTAAAAATTGCTGAAGTCTAATTTTACCGGGTGGAGGCTTGGCAAGAGAACTAAACACATAAACGTAGAATGAAAAATAGCGATAATGACTGGCAGAGAGTCATTTGTGGCGAAATGATATACTTATCATATCACAACAAATGGGCGGGGTCCATCGTGAAAGTAACGAACTAATAAGGATATAGAAGAAGGCGAAGTAAAGCCACTGACAACGACGTTCAGTTTGTAAAACGCTGGGAGTACTAAAATCTGTCACGCAGACGATTACATAACGAAATAAACATCGTTGAACATTACGCAGGACAGAAAAAAGGGCAACGACATATAGGGTGACCATGCCATAAAGACTTTTCCAGACAACTGAGAAATTGGCTCTCACATTCAGAGATTTTATATAAAGATTCAAATGTACAGCATAATAAGTAATAAGGAAGGGGGTTAGTTGTAAGCGGTGGTTTTGAAGAAGATGTTACTGGCGTTTTACGATGTACTATATGTGCGATAAGTATGGTTTCAAAATCATACAGTTTTAGCGAAATATAGTTATCATCTATGAAGATAACCTGCCAGTGTAGGCTGTCAGTCCTAGTTTGTTTGATTCGTTTGTTTGTTTTTGAGTTCTACTCTTAATTGTGAAATTTCAAAATGGGCAGGTTTATTATACGACAATCTCTCATAACCAATCCTACTGGTATTAAACCACTAGTTAATTATCGCGCGACTTATTCGTCGCAGCACAGGTTGACAGGGAAAGTGGACTGTCTGATTGAATATACGCCAACCTTGCAGCTTATCTTGGATTTTCTTGAGCGGTGTTGAAAAATGTTCGTGGCGCCGGAATGTCGATTTCCAATAAAATACCGCTTTGGTGGCCCGTTTATTGAGCCACTGACCGGTTACATACAGGTTTTCGGTTACTTTAATACTAGTTCAATCTTTGCCTAGGAACTATGTTACAGTATTAGGGCTTATTGCCCGCCCTGCCCGAGCATCGTGCGCTCGTCGGGAACTCAAAATTCTAACTGCCCCATCTTATTCCCTGTCGAAACGGGACACACATACTCACTTAATTCTGAGACATATAGAATCCCTTCGCGACAGGGTGGGTCAACTTATTTTTCTTATTTATACATGAATATTATTTAATTAAACATTTAGAGCTTATTACATAAAGCAGCATCCCTATAGTGTATACAACAACGTATTAAAGATAAAATGTAATGTAACGCTAAGAAAGTAATACACCTAAATTAGCTTATTATTCTAGTAATACAGTAATTTCCAATTATATGTATAGTCTAGTTTATTGCATTAACCTAAGGGTAAGTCGTGTTACATATATAGCATCCAAAGCCGAGCAGAAAATATATAATTTTAATATTATACTAAGTGAGTTTTTATTGCCATCCACCTCGTATATTATTGAAATGCTCAACTCAACGACCCCAACTCGACGACCGGCCGAGTTTTTTTCCGGGTCGGAATGTAGGACTACTTTCAGTTTTCATAGAAATACGTAATAACTCAAATCATTTAGCGACGATTTCGTGAGAATTGGCCGCCGCCTGCTATTCGTTTGGTTTATTTATTGGTACTTAAAGGCAGAGAGAGATCGCATTTCTGCTCTTTTCAGGAGACCTCTCGTCTTAATATTATTTCAACTAACATGGGAAGGCAATAATTTATCCATTTTCCCCCCAATGGCATAGGCCATTAATTATACATAAATTATCCTAAATTACATTAACCGGTGGTCACGTTATCCTGCTCTTGTCTCTACATTTAATTTCACTAGCTTATATATAGACCTACGATAGATTTTATCGTCCACCTGTACGTCTACGATTCGCACCGCGCCCAGCTTATCGGGATAAGTTTTTACCACCCTCGCTCTTGGCCATCTACCTCTCTCGAGAGAGAGGTCGAGCAATAATACTACATCCCCGATTTCGAGCGGGTTTTGCTCTGTTTTCTGTTTCGGTCGTCCTACAAGCGTGGGTAATACCTCTTTAGACCACCGGCGCCAGAATAAATCGGCCAGGGCCTGCGTCCGCACCCACATCTTACGATTGCATAGCTCAGGAGTGTCAAATTTTCCTATCGATGTAGAACCACCTGGATGTCCTAAGAGGAAATGATTGGGTGTTAGAGGTTCCGGATCCCTGATATCCATCGAGATATGGACCAGAGGTCTCTGATTCATGATCGATTCCACCTCAGCTAATAGTGTTAGCAATACCTCTTCCGGCGGTGCCCTCTCTTTCAGGACGGCATATAAGGCCCTTTTAGTGCATTTGATAACTGACTCCCAATATCCTCCCATCTGAGGCGACGCCGGAGGTGTGAATACCCAATTAATCTGATCGAGACTTAGCCTCTCTCGTATTCGAACATCATCGATTTCGGCAATCACCCGTTTTAATTCTACGTTCGCAGATCTTAAGTTACTACCATTGTCTGACATAATCAAATGAGGTTTTCCGCGCCTCGCGATAAACCGTCTGATCGCTTGTATAGTAGAATTGGTAGATAAATCAAAAGCTAGTTCAATGTGTGTCGCCCGTGTACTTAAACACGTAAACAATACGCCATAACGTTTTTCGATTTTACGACGTACCGTTACTTGTACGGGCCCCCAGTAGTCCATTCCAACGGAATAGAAACATCTGGTGTTCGACCGTAGTCGCGCTTCCGGAATTTGACCCATTATTGCTGACACCGGTTTGGCCCGTTTCATTGTGCATGGCAAACAACGGTAAATCAACTTTTTAACTGTCTGTCGGGGACAAATGACCCAAAAATTTTGCCGCAGTCTGGCTAAGACGGTTTCTACCCCCGAGTGCGCCATCTCTTCGTGTATACTTATTACCAAGAGTTGAGTGAACCTATCTCGTCCGTCTAAAATCATCGGGCGTTTTGTGTTGTGTGGGACTCCGGGCGCGTTTTTAATTCTGCCTGCTATTCTAAGTATACCTACTTCGTCTAGATATGCATTCAAACCCAATAAGCGGCTATCTTTACTCAAGTTCTTCCTTTCTCTGATTCGGTCTATTTCCTTTCCGAAACACCTAGTTTGGGACTCCTTTACAAGCATACCTTCCGCTTCGGCTATATCTCGGCCGTTCAAAAGACGTTCGGTCGTGCTTCTTTTACAGAGTCGCGTAAATTTTATAACGTATGCGCACGCGCGTACCAATCGTCGATATTGCGAGAATCTATCTACCTTAACAACGCTCTCGCTATTAACCTTTATCGAAAATACCGCGACGGGTCTATATTCGAGATCGCGTTTTTCTTCGACACTCGGTTCAGTAGGTATTAGTGAGGGCCACATCTCGCGAGATTTCTTTAAATATTCTGGACCGTTGATCTTCGTTTGGTTTATTTATTGGTACTTAAAGGCAGAGAGAGATCGCATTTCTGCTCTTTTCAGGAGACCTCTCGTCTTAATATTATTTCAACTAACATGGGAAGGCAATAATTTATCCACCTACTATGAAGTGTTTATATGTATATTTGTGTGTAACATGTTTGTAAGAGTGTGTCTTGTTATTCGTGTGTGCCTAGTCTTATTTCATAAATATTACGGCATTCTTATCCATATTTTGAAGATCCATGAACCCTTTACCAAGGCCAGAATTAAAACTGAATAAAGCAAGGAAAAAAGGTATTGGATGGAAGGTAAAGAAACATGGATAAAATCAAGCAATATTTATTGTAGATATTTTATATTCCACCCATGTACCCTAATAAACGCTTTTATCTGATTTTTCATAGACCTGATAAATGTCACAATATAATCCGGGAAAACATTCTGCGGCTCTTTTTCGGCCGCCGTCTGAAGGAATTCTGATGTTCATTTGTTAAATAAATAAAAAATATTTTAAAAAACTTAAATAAATAAAAAAAATAAAAAAAAAACAAAAACAATCAGAACTTTTCATAGGTTCTTAATGTGTTCATGTCAGGGTTGCGTGCTGGCCAATGCATTATTTAAGGTACTGAAAAACAATATGTGCAATGTGCGGCCTGGTATTATCGTGCATGATCACGAAATTTTCGCCGATGAAACCGGCGTAAGGCATGACATGGTCCGCAAAAATCTCCTCGATGTACCGATAGGCCTTTAGACCTCTTTTGCGAGATACCATCATACGGACCAACGATAAAAAACAAGATCAGTTTTACCTTCTGACGAAATTTTAGCCCAGACCATGCAGGGAGTCCACCGTTGCTGACTTGTTCTTCAATGCAGCACTGCGTTAAATGCTTTCCAGTCTGCGGTAGACTCTACCTCTTCCATCGTTACCGTGGAAATAAATTTTAATTCAATAACAGGACGCCTCGTCGTTGTTCTATCGTCCAATTTACTTGTTCTCGCGCAAAACGCAGCCGCGATTGGGGGTGTGTTGGAGTCAATTTTGCGTCGATAGGGTATCGTGCAGTCTTCGTCGAACTGTCTATTTACGAACAGCCACCCACCGTATAGGACGAAGCTGTTGTTGCAGTTGCACATCGGTTAGAGGAGATTGCGCAAGCAACTCATTGCGATGAAATGGTCATTGCCTGAAATCGTCCAGATCCAGGTTTTCTAAATAATCCACCAATCTCCAAAAAAAACAATCTTAATAAACGATCTACGAAGTAGGGATACAGCTTGAGCGGCTACAATCGGGGTAGAGTCCATTTTAATAATTTATTTTACTTTACTGGATGCACAAAGTCACAGTCTATCTGATATTATGCAACTGATAAACACAATAACCCAAATCATATTTATTGGTTCCAGATTGCTTAGAACATAAGAATACGATAATTTAGTTATTACATTAGTTATTACAATTTAATTACGACACTATCTAAAATACTTAATAATTAACTAGAGACGATCAAACATATTAACCGATAGTTTTTAATAAGTAAAAACATTGTATGAAATCGAGTACTATGGCGGAATTTTGACTTTATAAATACACTTGTATAAAGAAAATGTTTTTATAAATAGGTTTCAACCGAATTTACCTCGTGAATTTTGTAGCACTCGATGTTTCGGCGATATTGCATCCGCCGTTGTCCAGAGTAGACTGTCTACCTTGGACAACGGCGGTTGCAACATCGCCTAAGCGTCGGGTAAGACAAAGGTAAATTCGTTCCTAAACCTATTTAACGAAACATCGTCTACAAAAATACAGTAATTATAGAAATAAACATTGTCATAACTAAAGTATTGTGGTCCAAATTGGAGATTAATACCAATATCCCAAAACTGTAAGCAATTATCAAAAAAATAATCACAAGCCCAAAAATACAGTCGTAAAAGATATAACTAACAATATCAAATAATGATAACAACAACGATCACAATATCAATTAAAGACAATCGGACATTATGAACTACATACAACGAGTCCTACCCGGGCTCGTTCTTCTGCGTGGAGGCTACCGGATGGGTGTTAACCTGTGAGTTTGGCCGACCCTAACACATGGGTCACAGTGGCTCAATTAGCTCCCAATGATGTACAGACATTTATACAGATTAGATTGGGCCTGAAAACAATGTCGGACGTTTGGAACGTTTGTTGTGTCAATAAGACGTGCTTTCGCATCTGCGGCGTATTTATTAATTTATTTGATTATATCCGGGCGCAATATAAGTCATAACTGACAAGAGATATCATAACTGGCATAGAGGGGAATATAAGTCTGATATGTCGCAACTGGTGACGCAAAATTGCTTAGGAAAAAATAAGGAATCCATGTGAAAAATTTCAGCGGAAATTGCGAAAATCTGAAATCCATGTGGTTAAGGCGCGTGCTCGCATTGGCACGCTCGTTGATTTCAAACGGGAAGAGCACGACTGGTCAGTATACGTAGAAAGACAAGTATTTTGAAGTTAATTACATTGAAGAGAGCAGGAAAGTCCCAGTTTTGTTCACGCTGATCGGATAGAAAACGTACACGCTTTTTACAATTTTCTAGTAACCGTGTACGTTTTCTGTCTATCGGACGACAGAATTCTGTGTATCGATATCATAATCTGTGTATTCGATATCATCTGCAAAGAAAAGCTTAGAGGAATTGTGTGTGCTGTTTATAAGCAGTATACTAAATTGGTTTCTGTGTACAGGCCAAAGTGCCGGTTTTATGAACTTCGACAAGGCACTGGAGAATCAGTAAGCGAATGGTTCATTACTACAAAACATATTACTACAAACACGTTACAACAAAACAAAGGGGCTGTGAATTGTTATTTCGGAAACCTGCTAAAGAAGAAGATAAAAGACAAATTTATCACGAGCTCTCGAAAGGAGCAATTTCTGGACCGGCTGTGCGAGGAGACTAAGGAGAAAACATTACCACAACTTCTCGATATCGCTCTAAATAAAGAAGGCAGCATGAATGAAATGGACACCGACTCTTCAGCTGTCTACAGAATGAAAATATAGAGAAAAAATCACCGTCACGTACCCAAGCAGATGTCGAAGATACAACCTATCTTAACGAAGGGGAGAAGAAATAAAAGAGAGCAGCAAAATACAGCAGATACAAAGAGGCGAGCAGAGGAGGTCAACAAACTAGTGCCCGTCTGCGGGGACAGCTCACAAGATGAAAAACCTACAAATATAAGGACTGTAAGTGCAAGTTATGCCAAAAAATACGGCATTTAGCAGTCGTTTGTAAGAATAAGCATACTCCATGAAATGATTTAAATTCGGATTTATTTAGAATTGAAAATATTAAATTATAGAAGCCTAAAATATAAAATTGAATTATTTAGCCAATTATAATTAGTCTTAAAGTAAATGAAGTTATTATAGCTTTCGAGCTGGATACGGGATGTGGCGTTTCAATTTTGCCTCACAACGATATGTAAATAAACTAGTATATATAATACTATGTATTCTCACCATGTATAGAATGTATAATAATCAATATGTATAATAAAACAAAGTAAACTAAATAAGTATCTTAAAAAAATCTAAAATCTACGGCTTACAAAAAGCCAACGGCGGTTACAATTATATATTGGTAATGTGTGAAGGAGAGACTTTTGTTAATATGTAAATTAGTTATAAATAGGATAGAAAACGAATTTACCGCGTGAAATTTGTAGGACCCGACGTTTCGGTGACGTTGCAGCCGCCGTTGTCTAGGGTATATGGTGTGTGTCGGGTGTCAATAGAGATGACGGCTACAAACTCTCTTCTACGTGGAACCCTCTTCTTAAAATGTTCCCGCCGCCGAACGCCGAACGCAAAGACGTAAAACAGGATACAGTGAGTGTTGTGTGCAAGACGGATTTTAAAAATTCCCGCGCTCCGAGCCCGGCCCCCCGCCACCGTTATAACCTACGCAGTGGCGGCAGCGGTTTGCGGCCTACCCGCAAAACAACGGACTGACAGCTCTTCAGTTTACCCTAGACAACGGCGGCTGCAACGTCACCGAAACGTCGGGTCCTACAAATTTCACGCGGTAAATTCGTTTTCTATCCTATTTATAATGTCAAACAACCGCGATAGTCTTCGATTTCATATGTAAATTAGTTGTTGTCACAAATAGCAAGAGACCGTTACTTGGATAGGAGTCTTTTTAGGGTAAGTATTATACTTTTAATGTGACACTACATTCAGACTTGGCGATGACTAATCAACTCGACTCTGATTGTGTCAATCTTTCGACCTTGTATGATTATATGTGAAACGGTCAACTAGACGAGTATAAAGCTTGTGAAAACAGTTTATAGGTTAAGCAAGTGCTAAACCAGTTTTCTGCAAGTCATTGCTTTTAACGAGAAGGTAGGATTTTAGGGGCAATGTACACTGCAATTTGATTTTAGGGAAAAGGTAGAGGAGGACCTCAATAAACTGGAGTCTCGAGGTGTTCTAACCATGATAGAGACGACTCTATGGGGAGCGCCACTTGTACTGGCTGTTAAGCCGTCGGCAATATTAAACTTTGTTCGGATTACAAGACTACGGTAAACAAGTGGTTAGAAGAGGTTACCGGAGATAAAGGAACTCCTCGCATCTGTGTAGGGGTGGGGGGGGGGGGGGGGGTGAGTCGTTCACAAAGTTAGATTTTAACAGCATGCAGTCATCTATTTGTCACGGAAGATACTAATGGTTTAATCGCATGGAACACGCGAAAATAATTGGTCGCGGTAAACAGGCTTTCGTAGGGTATGAAGCCAGCGTGCGCTATTTTCCAACGAGAACTAGAAAAATCCCTACAGGGTTGTTTGGAAATCGCTAGTTTTATTGAAGGTATAGTGGTCATGAGTGGAAATACCAAGAGAATTTATAAATCGTTTAATTAAAGCAGGGCACAAGGCCAAATGTATTTTTTTCCACCGCATATGAAATCTATGCAGATATTATTAGGAAGTAATGTTTGTAAGTTTGTAACTTTGTAGGTAATCTCTGAAATTGCTTATCCGATTTCAAAAATTCTTTCAATATTGGAAAGCTCTGTTATCGACGAGTGCTTTAGGCTCTATTTTATTGCCATAAATATTGGTTTTCAATTCGAATTCACGATATTTGTAAATCAAGTCGGAGAATTGCTGTTGAGTTGTTTTATCGGTGTGCGCTGACAAAACGGTTTGATATATCTGAAAACAATATATGACAGAAATATTGGCCTCAAAAAATCTATAAAAAGGTTGGCAAAAGCATATATCCAACTTCTATATTTAACATAAAATAACTAGGTAGTGTTTGTTTAAGACATTAGCAATAAAATAAAAATCTTTATCAATATAAATTTATCTATTATGACATGTGTTAAATAGAGATAAAATTAGCAATTTACTGTAAGTTTAAGTGGCATAGTTATAGAGATATCTTGAAATTAGTGAGGCGTGCAAGCACCTCGAAATACCTAGGTCAAAACTCGTACGTCTACGAGATAGGTAGTGTACATCTGATGGGGACGTCTTGCACTATACATCTAAAGGTAGCGTTTTAAAAAGCAAATAAACACCACCCTACTTAAATTAACACATCGATTCGAAACTTTACGCAACGCGAAGCCGCGGGCAACAGCTAGTAATTGATAAAAGAATATTATGAAACATCCTGCTCGAATAGAAACTATATTAAATATGAAGAGACTTGCGGAAGCTTTGGAAGTAAGAGCGTTCTTGGGAGCAAAAAAAATATTATGCAATGTTTGTTAAAAAAAAATTACAACCGCTACACGCTTTGCTCCAAAAGTATAGGAATTTTGTCTGGACAAACAGTTTGAAGATTATTTCCAAAAGGCAAATGAAAGTGATATCAGAGAAACAGATGTTAGTTCACTTCAACCCTGCATTACCTATTAAAATTATGTGTTACACAAGCGGATTGGGTATTAGCGCAGTCCTTCTTCAAATAACGCTCCACGACAATGAGAAACCAACATGTTTTGCATTGCTTAGTATGGTTAACACTCAGAAGATGTGATTCACAGAGGTATTGAGCTGTAAACAAATTGTATCAGTATGTAGCAGGAAACAAGTTTATAATAGAATCCGATCATAAGCCGATTTTGGATCTAATTGGGAAAAACAAACAATTCTTTCGCTTGCAACTGGAAGGTTGCCGAGTTGGGTACCTACATATCTTACCTAGTATTGGTTATCAATTAAAGTATATTATTAAAGGTACAGATACCCGTTACCATATCCGAAAGGAGAAAATCATTTTGAAAAAACGGGTTCTGATAGTCTGTTATTTACCATGATAATGCTTACATTAAAAACCGCAGCCGCAATGAATCGTTGGAGAAAATGTCGTTTTTACTGAGCGAACTGCAGCGTACTGTGCTGCTATGACAGCGACTACGAGTGCTAGGTGCAAATACGCCATAACGGCGTCATTGCGCTGTTTCCCGAAACAAATACGGCTTTATTGTTTAAGTTTCAGGGTCGTCGGGTACAAGGCAATTTCCCTCGCGCTTCGGTGTCATAAATTTATAAAGGCCCATAACACGATCGCTCATAAAGTCACGCTCTTGGGCGAATTGGGCCTTTTAACTACGGAAATGGAAACGAACTCGATATGATATGAAATATTTACGAGTTACATGCAACTGTTGCTGAGCCATTTAACCATTTTGTTAAAGTTCAAGTTTCCTGTGAGAAATATCAAAGATTTGTCGTCAAAGTAACGTTATAATTGGTCAGTATCTCAATATACAAAATATAATGGCTTTGTATTTTATTACTTCTTTTGACTTACAGTTTTTAAAACAAGAGCGTGTGACCTAAAAATAGTTAAATATTAGATAATAAAAACAAAATACTGCTACATGGTAGAGTCACCGCCATTATCAATGCATGGTTTCTTCTGGGCATGTTTGTAGCGTGGTTTACTGCATATAGGTACAAGACAGAGAGCGCCATGTCGTCGAATTTGAAAGCAACGCTGCTCAAGAGCAGATTCGTTTTTTGCGAGCCTGAACTTCAAGACTATCAAAATTGGATTCGAATATGGCGAATTCGCTAATTATTTCATCGCCATTAACCCAAAGGCTACATTACTGTCATATTTGGATCGTTATCTTTTTGCAAATTGCCAAGCCATCTTTTATTCACCGAACTAATATTCAGCAGTTAACAACAAGTATTTAGAATAGATCTGACACATCTTTTCTGCTCTGAGATTGTCATTAAAGAGGTACAGGTAACCAAAGCCGCGTTTTCACAGTACACTAACTCACTGAACACCCCCAAACATGAATTTTTAGTCTATTTTACAGTTCATTGACTCGTTTTGTTGCCTGCTCTCCACCATACCCTCCTTGTAGATGACCTCCGTCTGTAAAGATAACGTTGTATAAATCCTTATTAATATTTCTATTGCCCACTCGAGTCGTTTCAGCATATGCTTTTCTGAGAGGAGTGGTTTTCGCATAGTATAGCAAAACTTATTATCTTTTTCGAGCAAACTTGTCTTGTTATTATTTAACAAAAGAGTTTATTTAAAGAGCAGATCTTGTTATTATTTAAAGCGTAAGCTTTAATTTCTTTCTACGTAATGCCAGTTGAGCTTGGATCTACGTTAGACCGGATTATTTTTGGAAAAGCATTTGTATTGCTTTGTCTTCCTTTCCGGTAATCGCTCCAGATATTCCTCGTATTAGCAGATCGTCGACATGCACACGGTTTGAAACAATTACACCCATTTCAGAATGAAGTTTTCTGATATTTTTATAAGACGCGATGCCTGGGCGTATGATAACTCAAGTCATTTCGCAGGAATGCATAGGAATACGGCTTCGTATCGTTTTATATGCGTCGTATTAATTTTGAAAAAAAAACCTCGCGTTATCAACCGGTTAGATGGCCACACTAAAAGTTTCCCGAATAAACTAGAAAAAAATCTTCAGTTTTGTCACCCCAAGACTTTCCCGGAAGGACTTTCCATAATCACAGTAACTGTCATAGGAATGTTGGAAGATGCGTTATCTTATTAAACAACATTGGAATTTATAACCATAAATAACATTTCATTTTAAATCGAGCAAAATCGGATCTAGCGGAAAAACTTGCCCGCAACCTCACCAGATTAAAAAGGGACAAAAACCGTAAAGTCATAGGTACTATGACAGGCCACTGTTCCCTAAACAAACACCTGTTTACCATATGTGTGACAGACAGCCCTCTATGCAGAGGATGCATGGAGGAAGAAGAAACGCCACAGCATGTGCTCATGGAATGCAGGAGCGTGGCAGAGCAACGGGCAAGAATACTACAATCTCCAGCATCTGTCCCGGAGGCCTGTAGCAACCTAAACAGGCTGCTAACCTTCTGGGACAGCCTGGGTTGGCTGGAGTAACATAAATAGAAACATGAGCCACGGCCCAATCAAGAGGCCAAGTGCGGGAAAAAGCCCAGGAAAACTAACTAACTAACTAACCATCTAGCGGAAATTCAGTGAAAAACCTTATAAGCGCACTTCGGCATCTAATCAAAGACACGAACCGCAGCCGCGGTTCATATGTAGTGGGCATTGACATAGGCACCGGCCGACCGCAACGTTAAGCACAGAAAATACAATTGCAAAAAATAAAAAAAGGTGGACCGATTTCAACCACAATCTTTTCAACTTTTACGATGACCAAATGATGCCTACGTGAGAAATTTTAGCTCAATCGGATGAAGCGTTTAGGCACTATCGTGGTGGAGAAATACACACAGACACATAGACTCACAGGCAGAGTTCAGTCTGGAAATAGCCCTAATCTTTCCGGGGGGTGGGGGTGGGGGTCTAAATGTACATATACGCCGTCATCTCGAAAAAATAAGCGTGTTTACAATACTTTCCTTGCCGGGAAAGTAAAACTACAAGGAGAGAACAAACCAAATTTATTGCTTATCAAAATATTCTCCGTGAGCGTTCCCGAGCGCTTTGTATATCAACTCCCTAAGACGATCGTTCACGGCGTAATTGGTTCTTCATTTTTGGGGTTACAAGGTGTTACGTCGGGACTATATGAAAGATGGCTCACGAGTTCTACGTGATAGACAGCAAAAGGCGTCATTTTCCAATGTAGAAATATTTTTAAAAAATATAAGTGTTCAAATCCAGAATCTTTCAGTGTGACCTTTGTAGTACCATTGATATATATTAGATTGCTCGATGCCATAGGACGTTTCGGCAACCCTTTTATGCCAGCAATATGAATTAGGCTCTGATAGCATAGTCCGGGGAAACTAATATAGTCCGGGAAAACTAATAACAATTTATTTGGCCATAAATACTAATTTATAATGAATGTTTTTTTAAGGAATTGGTTAAAAAACCGAACAATTTAACCAATGATAACAATAATACCACTGCGAGATAGAATGCGGAGAGATAGAATAATGCGGAGAGATAGAATGCCATCTATTGGTCTATCTGAACGTTAATGTTCGTAGTTATTACGTAATGAAACCTGTATACGTACGTATAAACATAAATCTGAATGATGTTAAAATCGACTCTAGGTTTATCTCGGTCTCTAAAACCAGCAAAAGACATAATATCGCTGTAAAATCGGTTGTGTATAAAATCGAGTGCAGCTGTGGGTTGGCTTAGGGCCCCTTCGCACTAGGCGGTCGGACGGAGGCTGTTCAACCGAGCCGGTCGGTCACAATCATACAGTTACTATGAAAATCACTCATGTTGTTCGCACTAGAGACGGCTGCCCGCATCGAGTTTTCATAGTAACTGTATCATTGTTACCGACCGCCTCGGTTGAACCGCCTTGGTACGACCGCCTAGTGCGAAGAGGCCCTTACGCTTAGGGTTGGCTTACGT
Organism: Micropterix aruncella; assembly: GCA_944548615.1. Taxonomy (NCBI): domain Eukaryota; kingdom Metazoa; phylum Arthropoda; class Insecta; order Lepidoptera; family Micropterigidae; genus Micropterix; species Micropterix aruncella. The sequence continues at coordinate 12,676,396 of OX155955.1, read as the reverse complement.
TGGACAAGTAAAGCGACCCATCGCGTTTCGGCTGACAGAGTATATCCAGGCTGTTAAAAAAAATCAAGGAGAAGAACTGGTGATCTGCAAACACATATTGTATAGCAGAATAAACAACTGGGTGTAATTTCAACATTCTATTGTGCTATCCAACGAGCAATTTGATCCCCCCCCCCCCCCTCCTCCGCATGACCAGGGAAGACATAGAAATAGGATGAACCCTTCAATAGAAACGGAGGGTTCAAACTCTTTTCTACGTGGAACCCTCTTCTTAAAATGTTCTCAACGACAAGACCGATTGCAAACATGCGAAATGTAATCCAGTAGTAAGGGTCGTGTGTGTCGAGAAATTTCAAAATTGCATGCGCATGCCGTTCTACTACCGCTATATTTGCGTAGCCGGCTACGCATAGAACAATAACGGATGATAACTAAGAGCACTTCACTCTACATGACAACTGTGGTTGTGACATCGCCGAAATGTCGAGTGCTTCAAACTTCACTAAGTGAAATTATTTTTTTCTTATTTATAATGAAATTTAACTGCCGCAAATACTAAATTTATGTAATTATATTTTTCGATTAACAGGAAGGTTGATATTATATTTCTCTGACTGTATTTAATTAACTACTCTCAGGGCGACAATTGGATATAGCTCCCGCTATAAATTATACCGACCATAACCACCCTCTTTTCTGCATGCCCATTGTTGTCACTGAATGTCCTTTGATATTATCAACTGCGCCGGACATGTGTCAAGTTTTATAAAAGCCATTTCCAGTTAGTAAACAACATCTATCTGGTTTATTGTAGCTAGTCACACAAGCGGCGTAGTCGTAAAATGGGTTTACGAGACTCAGTGAATTCAATAAAGGAAAACTGAGAAATGTTGGGTGAATTTTCTATTGTCTATTTTTGTATATTCATACTCTTGTTTTTTATGTTTTATAATTTTAGAGATTTTTCTGAAATATTAGTATTGAAGTATTTTTGAAGGTATACAGAAAAAAATGAACTTGACTACCATATACTTCAACATTTAAATGATTTAAATCAATCAATAAAAAGTATTTTTAAATTGCTGTATTTTAATTTCACATCAAATAGAATTTTAATTATTTATTCAATTGAAATATGTTAATTTTGATACGGCTTCTTGCCTCATGATATTTTCTTTATTTTATTAAGTGATTAATTTCCATAAAATATGAATCTTCGCTAAAAAACAAGAAGTTCAAATGGCGAAATTATAGCCAAATGCTTATTTGATACTGTCACCCAACTGAAACTATCCAGTTCTAGGGTGGACACTATTTTAAACATACGAGATTATAAAAAAATGCCGGTTTTTAATTAACGGTTTTAAGTAAAATTTGTATAAATATATATTGTATTCATTTTTATATACGTTTTTCTATTTGATAATATAGCGGACGTATCACGTGCGTTCGTATTGGTAGGGCAGTTAAGAAAGGAGAAACAAATTACGATGGAAAATTACGGTTTGAGGAACATGTCAGCAAAAGCGTTGGGTGGGGTTTCTCACGTCTAAAGGCATTATACAGAATTCGGGAGTACCTCAGCGTCAGAGTCAGAATGCTACTTGTAAATGTTCTTATATTGTCTATAATGGACTATGGCGACTGTGTGTACGGCCCCTGTCTGTATAGGAAGAGCGGAGACTTCAGAGGCTGCAAAATGCCTGCGCAAGATTTTGCTTTAGGATTCCTCCAGGTCATCACGTGTCACCATTCCTTGCGAAAGCTTCCATGCTAAATATGAGTAAAAGAAGGCAGCTCCATCTTGCGACCCTTGTACTCAAGGTAGTACGAAATGAACAGCAGCGATATCTTTACTCGAGTATGACGTGGTCCCGTAACCAGCATGTCCATTCAACATGGGCACGCGAACAACTTGCTATAATAACCAGGCACAAAACTACACATTTCCAGTGCAGTTTTTCCTATTATTCTGCGGTTGTATGGAATCGGTTGGGAATGGCATTGCGATCGAATTCAATTGCAGTATTTAAAGACCACTATAAGGGGAATGTATTGCAATTGCAGTATTTAAAGACCATTATTAAAGGAAAATGTTTAGATGTCATATTTTGATTTTATTTAAAAATAATTATTTATTAATTTGTTGATTACACTATTGTCTTTTTGATTATCTATAAATTTGTACCATGATTATTTGATGTTAAATATGTTGATTTTGATTATTTTGATTTGTGGATTTAATTCGATTTTGATTATTTAGATTTTTAGATTTTTTTGATATGGTTATTTTATTTTAATATCATTTGCTGTTAAATATTTTGATTTGTGGATTAATTTGATTATGATTGTTTAGTTTTTTTTAATATTTAGATTTTTAGATTTATTGGATTTGGTTATTTTATTTTAATACCGTATGTATCAATAATTATTAGGTGTGTCCTGAAAACCAGGATACGAGATATCCTGAGGATACCCCTAATTTGCAGCGTTTATAGTTTTATTACATAGTCTTCGTCTATTTACAGTTATAATTTATCTGTGTGGTTTTGATTTTTTGTATCTATATGTTGTTTATGTTTTTAACAACAGCTGCAAATAAATATTATTATTATTAAATAATTATAAAAATATCAAAAAGTCAGTAGCTAATATAAAATATATGGTCGACAATAAAATGTTAAATATAATAATAGATAGTAACATCTTATAAGCCAAAACCATAAAATTACCAACAGCTATTTAAATATTTATGCTAATTATCAACGTCGTCAAAAATATAATCATAAATTGTGCTAGTTTTAATTACTTATAATTTCTAACACATTTGATGTATGGCTTGTCTGTCGTGTCAAATTCATGTCAGATGTCAGTCTATATCAAATTCATTTCTATATCCAAATTAATCATGGTGTAAAATCTCGGCGCAGAGAAAGTGTTTTCATCCTGGGTATTACTAAATTATGTTCTAAAACTAGATTCGCTGATCATAGGCTTGAAGTACAATGAAATTTGAAATATTGCCCAGATACAATTTTAGAAAAAGTTGCGTAAAGCCTTACGGTTCCATATTTAATTCATCGGTGGGATGGCGATATCCTCTGTGGAGGAAAATTTTCATTATAATTTTTGTACAAATTGTATATAATGTTTTTGTAATTGTAATTGTAACAGCAGAGTTTTAACGCATTCATCCCATCAAATAATACAATAAGTAATAATCAATTTACATAAAGCATGATAAACAATACGTTTTAATATATGATTCATAATTAAGAAATTATACGTTTTACACACTTATAAGAAATCCCATCCACATGTTTCTGCTAGCAGTTGTTTCCCATTTGGCATGCTACTCGTGCATTTCCTGATTGGACGGTTTACGCTTGCAAATTCGCACCCTTTGCCAGCTTTTACGAGTAAAACTACGAAGTGTATCCTCTGTTCAAACTTTTATTGGGGATATTATGGTCAACGACGGACTTTGCCTCGGAATTTCAGATGAGAAATGTTGTCACAGTATCTCTATCAATATGTGTCCTATTTAATCGATACCTTACACACACATATTTATAAAAATATGATGGATAACCAGTCAGTTACTTTTTACCCATCCTGTATCTACTCACATTACGTCATACAAATTAAGATTAGATTAAAATAAAATTGTCACGATGCTTTGACCTACATTTTATCGTGGCAGGTTGTGTAAATTGCTCAAGCCCAAAACATTGCCAAGTTGATTGTGATTAACGCGTTCCGTTCTACCGGAAAATAGGGCATGTTAAAAATGGATCGAATATCTTCAGTCCAAGTCAGTCAAAAATAGATCTTTTATAAATTATTGATGATATGTATACCAAAAATTAAGAAGTATATTTATATAGATTGGAAGATGTTTACTTATAGCTGGCCTAATAGAAAAGATTCCAATATTAATCCTAAAGTGACCGTATACCCATAGCGGTGGCATAGTGCTTAGGCCGCCTGATCTTACATTGTTCTGTGTTCGATTCCAAGCTAGGTCACCATTTTCTGTGACGGGTAAAATTAACGGAATTGCATTTTAATTATGTCGAGCGGCGAGACAAACACTTACATACAAACATGCTACACACTCATATACATATATAAACACTTCATAGAAGGATTGGTTTTAAGATGTTGTATGATAAGGGAGCTAATGGGCCCTTGCTAAGTTGGCCACGAAGACCCATTTGTTCAGGGTCGGTCACACTCACGGGTCAACACCCATCCGGCGGCCTCCATGCATGAAGCGCGAGCTCGGGTAGGACTCTGGCCTTAGGGATAGTTTCCCTTAGGAGTCAATCTTCTGGCTCTCCTGGACGATCTGCGCACCGTGCGGCGTAAGCCAATCGATTGTGTATTCTGACTAACATCTTGCGGTGTCGACTACAACAAGCGAGCCCGTCACCACAGGACGTTTTAACGATTAGTCGTTCTGTCGCCCTGCAGTGAAGGTAGAAGACTTTGGACAGTACAATCCTACGTCCAGCTCCTTACCGCGAGTGAGCCAGGAATAAACCCGGCGGGCTCGAGATACTCGCGCCCTCACTTCCAATTGTGACCAGATTTCTCCGGTCTCTCGATTGGTTCCGAGTTCGAGGTCGCTTGCGCGGTCCTCTCCCTTACGAAGCGGTGAAGCGGAGTGTACCGAATCTATCGCGGAACAAGGCGTCCTTTGCCCGACTCTGAACCGGGATCGGATAGCCAATGGTCATTTCAAGAGCAGTCGCCGTAAGGTAGATAACTACCCCCGCTCTATAGGAAACAATACAGTTCCCAGACTCCCCCGATTGTTAGTCGGAGAGCACAATCGATTGGCTTGCGTCGCTCGGTGCGCAGACCGTCCAGGAGCGCCAGAGGATTGATTCCCAGGGGAGACTGGTTGACCCAGTGTCCTACCCAGGCTCGCACCCCATGCGTGGAGGCCATCGGATGGGTGTTGACCCATGAGTGTGACCGACCCTGAACACATGGGTCATTGTGGCCACCTCATCATGGGCCCATTAGCTCCCTAAACCCATTCTGACTAACAGTCGGGGGAGTCTGGAAACAGTACTGTTTCCTATAGAGCGGGGGTGGTTGCTGACCTTACGGCATTTGCTCTTGAAACGACCATCGGCTACCCGATTCCGGGTGAACAGCCGGGTAAAGGATGCCGTGGTCCGCGATAGATGCGGTTCACACCGTTTCACCGCTACGTAAGGGAAAGGACCGCGCAAGCGACCTCGAACTCGTAACCAGTCGAGAGACCGGAGTAATCTGGTCGCAACTGATAGTAAGGGCGCGAGTGTCCGCCCGCTGGGTTCATACCTGGCTATCTGCGGATAAGGCGTTGGCCTCTAACGGGCATGGGCGGAGCTTGACGGTGGACTGTTTTGTCCTAAGTCTTCTGTACTCACCTCATGGAAGACAGAACGATCATATTTCGTTAAAACTCCCTGTGGTGACGGGTTCGCCCGTTGTACCCGCCCAATCTGAAATTTCACAATAAAGAGTAGAAACAAACAAATAAATTAATGGATATGTTGCGGTCTGATGATTGAGTCAATATTAAATTTAAATAAAATTCTAAGAGTATTTATTTATATTTAAAAAACAAGGAGATAAAAATTATACGTGAGCTCAATGGGAAAACCAAATATTTTTACATAAAATGATTTAGTTAGTTGTTGAATAGTATTAGTTACCGATGGTGATCTCCATGAATTTCGCACGTGCTTTCGATATAATCTTACATGACAAATGAAGTCATTTCCATCACAGTGGTAAAGCCTGACATGTGCGACCGCCTGTCGGGTGATTGAAACGTGATTGAGTGATATCCGAAGAATAATATTTTGCGGATCAGAATATATTGAACATCAGCGCCCTGTATATCAAATTATTATTTATGGTCTTGGGGTCTTTCAATATGAGTATTTTGGGAAAACCATGTTTTTAAAAAAAACGATTTGATTAAACAAAGCAACATTGCAGAATATGGTATTTTAATTCCTTGAAGGGCAACTTATCTTAAATAATAACATATCAAAAAGCATACCTAAGTGACGAGGTAAATTGATATATCCTCACAGCAGCGAATAATAAATATTATGCTTTGCTGTTTCTATTATTATTATTGACTATTCTTATAATTATTTCTTTTTATTTAATTTGGGGGGGGGGCGGTGAATGCTGACCTGCTGTGAGGTGTGCTAGAAACGACTAATTGGCCACCCGATCCCGAGTGGTATGACATGCAAAGGATGCCGGGGTCAGCGATAAATTTAAACCGAATTACCGAAGAACCAACAAGATGCCGAACCCACGCAAGCGAAGCTAGATGGTGCTGCTTCGTCTCCAAGTCTCTACATACATTCCAGGTTGAAGGAAATATCAATATCTTTATACCTTCCTGGATTGACGGGTTTGTCCTTTGTATATGACAACACTCCCCTGTCTTTCTTACAATATATTCTACTCGATATGGAATGTGTGGCGTTAACTTAACGAATATCCCTTCGGTGCCGCCTAGAATCACCTGAAAACGTCTTACCTATAACTTACGTAGTTGCAATACTAGTTCACTTAGAAAATCCACCACGATAAATATACCAGGCACATAAAGCCGAAGTTTCAATAAAATCGACCGGTTTTCTTTAGATAAGAAAGCCTTTCTTCGCTTCGTCGGATAAAAATTAGGGAACACTACCTAGCGTACACGGTATTTATTATGCACGGAATTTAATTAAATTCTACTCTCCCCTCGTGGCGATTCACCTCCCACTACCCTATTGGCGCGTTTAAAATGACTTTGTATTTGTAATCAAATAAATGTATAATGCTTAAACTTTCTATTTCTTGTTATTCATACTCTGTTATTGTTATTATAGTTACAAAACTGTGCATTTTTATGGTTTACAAAAATATATTATACTCTAAATTCACCTTTACACGAACATATATACTGTTTGCACCAAAGCGAACAAAGCGCTGGGATTCGTTTTTAGAAATTGCAGATATTTCCAAGATTTTAAAATTATTAAGCTCTTATTTATCGCTATTGATAATATAGGGTGTTTATAATCAATAATATCACGTTGGTAAAGTGTAAACTGGAATATGCCAATACTGGGCTCGATTGCGTTTCTTCGTGATCGAATATCGAAAAATAGTTCATGCGAACAAGACAGAGCTGTACGTTAGAGCGTAATATTAAATGAACAATCAATCCTATATTTTCCCGCATGAAACTTCCTGCCGAATAAAAAACGACCAAAACATTTTGTCCGGCCTTACGTTATGCCGTATGTTCAATTTGTAGTTTTATGATTGAAAAGTGTCAATCATTCATTTCATATATCGCTCTAACGCATTGGATCATCCTCTCACGCTCGCATGAAATCATTCCAAGTTTAATTCTAGAAGAGACGTAATCGGGACTAATGTATGTTTTAACAATGAATTGTTTGAAAGAAATCTAGAGAAGCCTTCGGTATTTATAATTCTAATTATACACTGTAATATGTTTAACTTTATTCGAAGCTATGATTATTAAGAATTCCTATTCGAATTCGTTTAGCATCTTACTTATTAGATCTCTCATGCACTGGGTAGTGTAAGAATGCTCGAAATCTGCTCAGCTTTTGAGCTCCTCTGTATTAGATTGTGGGCGTGTCAAAAGGAATACTTCGTTATAATTATATTATAATTGTATACAGCGCGATAGTCTTCGATTTCATACCAGGTAAAGCTTTGACCCCAAAAGAGGCAAATGGAATTTTTATGACAAAGCAATTGAGTTTACGCTTGGTAAACAACAGATGAGATTACGCTGCACGGCTTTGAACCTAAAATAATTTATATAATGAGGTCATTTTCAGACGATGAACAAACAGCAATATTTTCAGTTTATATATTGATATCAGCGATATCTATATAATGATATCAGCGATAACAGGTTTAAAGAGTGGAAAGCGAGATTTGTCGTAGATATAGTGGACACGTAAACACCAGCCCTTGAAAAGCACTCGTGTGGGATCAATGAAAGAAAGCTTGAGCGGTTAAAATGGTTATTTATTTACGGGTATGCCAACCTTTGAAGTTTTATAGCAAACTCGGAGGTCCAAAATAGGAAACAAAGTTAATTCAGGAAGACAGACAAGAAAACATGGGTACTGCATGACAGCGTTTTACTCTATCTAATCTATATAAACGATCTAACTGATATGGCTCTAGCTGGGAGGGAGGAGGCATCTTATTTTGCAGATGACACCGAACCTTTTTTCACAGGGAAAACATTGTGTGAAGTCCACAAAAATGCAGAAATGTGTTTCTAGGTTTTGCAAAAATGTTAAATAATAGTATTTTTACGCTTAACACAGCCAAAACAAAATATGTAATAATCCAGATAAAGATAGATAATGGCTAGTTCAGATCACAGAATCTGAAAATACACACATGCAAAATACACACGTGCATCTGATTTGGTCGACAGGCTGACACGAGAAAGTACCCAGAACTAACTTTGACAATACACCGAAATGGTAGAATCGTATCTATGTATCTGCCAAGTTTTACATACTAATATATACTTTGACTGTTAAGAAACTCCACATCGTTTTTTTCTGAGAACAATTTATATTGCACGTACCGAAAGTTCAGCATATTGTTATTCGGCTTAATCGCTTGGGGTGGAGCTTCTCTCAATGTTCTAGATCAGGGATTTCCAAAGTTATTTTTATCCCGCCCCTTCCCCCCTGCCGCAAAAAAATGCCCACCCCCTATCGTATATTAAATCAACAATATAGGTGTAAAAAGTAATGAAAATCACATAGGTTTTATTTAATGCTCATATAAATACACACTAGAAGGGTAAAGTAACCAAATCAAGCAATGAGAAGGATAAGCTTGCATATATTAACAAGCTTAACAATTCTTGGTTGTATTGAAGAAAGTGTGCAGCGTAAATCACCAGCAATATCGATTTTGCTTCTTTACTTTGTTTTAATTGCTACAACTGATAAAAATGCCTTGTCACACAAATAAGTGATTGAAAAAGGTAAATACAAACGCACCGTTTGCTCTGCTATGGACGGATAAGCTTTGAAAGCATTTTTGGCCATTTTTTTGACACTTTTAAGTAGATTTTTCTGACTTTTTCTGATTTTAATTTCTTGATTATTTTTATTGATTATTTTAATTTGTGGTTTTAGTAAATACATCTTAAAAATGATTTTGATGTCCTAAAAGCAATAATGAAGTAACTGTAAGTACGTGGTGATTAATTTTAGATATTGTAAATACGGACTAATAGACTGTAATTTAAATGTACCTAGATATTAAGTTTCTACAATCTGTTAAGATTTTTTTGGAAATAAATTGAAATTGAAATTGAAAAAATTGAAATTGAAATACTTGATCCAAAAAACTGTTTTATCCATGTTTTCAAAGTCGTATTTGACAGCAGAATCATTTTTGATTTCCATAGTTTGGTCTTGAAATGTTTGTAGCAGCGCATCTATGCCAATATCCGTATGAATCCGTCAATAATCTATAAATATTATTATCGTATGAGTTAGGGAAATATGTAGAGCTTGAACTTATCGATAAGGTGCTTTAAATGGTTTAATATGTTCCTCTTAATATCGATATCATTGAAAACTCCATAGAGCGCGTTTTTTCTGATATCGTCATATTGTTCTATAAAAAGGGCCATAAATGGGATTGTGTAAAAATGTTTTCTGGTATATTGTAAATAAGTATTGTTATTAAGAAATCTAATGGAAAACCCCAACGACCAATTTTTGAATAATAACCCTAGGGTAGAGCGGTCAATAATAGTATATTGATATAATACCATTAAGGCTGGCCACACAATGCGCTGCTGCGCCGCACAGCAGGCGTACGGCGCACGGTGCGACTGCAACGTTACTACGACGCCGCAGTGAGCGAAGAGTGTTATAGTATGATGTACCTTAGTACAGTCTGGGAACGGAAATGGATCGGAGGAGACTTGTGTTGTTGCTCCTATAACTACACCATCGCCAAAATCGACGTAAAACAGAAGTCGATACTGGATCAGTTCACTTATTGCATTTAGGATATCGATGGAGAGTTTTTTTTATCAAAGAATACAGCATTTGTTTTTAAACAATTATTCTTAAAGTCCACGTGATACTTATCCTAACATATTCTTCGTTGGCACTCAGTTTATACACTTCGATTGAAAATGAACAAAAATACGTGAAAACAATGAAACAGGCAAGCATGTATCCTCCTTCGACTGAAACAACTGAGCGGCGTCAGAGTGGTGCTGCTCCATCGCACATCCCCCATCCCCCCCCCCCCCCCCGCCTCGTCTTGCCTAGTTGAAGTCCGGTGCGTGTGCGGTTCGCCCCCAGAACGCACCTTGTGGTACCATGGATATTTGTATGTTGGCCGCTGCAGCGGCACCGCTCAGGCGTCGCGCCGCAGCCGCACCGCATCGTGAGGACCGGCTCTCAAGAGCTCTCTAGACGATCAAGCATGCTTGTCAAGCTTCGCGTAGCAGGCTGGGAGGGGATCGTAAACCGTAGGAAATATGCAAATATATATATTTTTAATATTTACCCAAAATGCCTAATTTTGTAGATTTATACCAGGGAGTCACGTTAATTAGACGTAATTGAATGAATGGCGTGAGTCCCTGGTGTAAAACTACAACATTAGACATTTTTGGTAAATATAAAAAAATATATTTGCATATTTTCTGCGGTTTACAATCCTCTCCCAGCCCACGACCCTATGCTTGGTCGTCTAGAGAGCCCCTTAGTGTGTATTTTAATTATTCAGGAAAAATTGAGGATTCCAAAGGTGGTCCATCTCTCCTGAACTTACCCTACATTTACAACTCACAAAATCACTGACACTATCAATAACAGGAAAAAGTATTCCGTAACTTTGTAACGTTTTGTGCTTTTAAAGTCCCCGTGGCGCGATGTCATGCGTCTGGTTTTGTTTGCTAAACATTTCCATAATACGTCGACGTTTCATCTCCAGCGAGGCAAGCGTTCGCTGTTTGATTTATCAAAGTCGGCGAATCCAAACAGAAAACAGATGCAAGAGTTCGAGCAGAACGATAGATATACACTTTCACCGCTCGACTTGGCGCACTGTTTCAAATAGAAGAAGCATATTTTTGATCTCTATGTTTTCTCCTTTCGAGAAGATATATATCTATTGGCAAATTTCATTTATGGCATATCGATAGCAAAGGTTGAACGGAATTCCACCATTCACATATATTAGGTTTTTGTATAGATGTAGCTTACGCACGTGTATTGAAACTAATTATAATCATGACTAAGGGGCTCTCTAGACGATCAAGCATGATTGTCAAGCATCGCGTCGCCGGCTGAGAAGCGATCGTAAACCGCAGAAAATGTGCAAATATTTTTTTTATATTTACCAAAAATGCCTTATTTTGCAGTTTATACCAGGAAGTCACGCTAATTAGACGTAGTTGATTGATGAATGACGTGACTCCCTGGTATAAAACGACAAAATTAGGCATTTCATTTCATCATTCAAATTCATCATCATTTTATCATTCAAATTCATTAAGTTATGTTTTTATAGCACAATACACTTATTCTATTCTATTCTAACTACAAACGTTACACGAATAGTTAGATAAAGGTCTACAGTTTCATGTGATTAATGTTTCATTTAATAATCTTTTATATCCCCTGAGTAATATACAGGCAAAAATCGGTAATACAGAGCAAACATTACTGTTTTGATTTTCAAATACCGATTTTTAAAATTAAATATCCAAGTGTTAGGTTACAAGTCAATAAAATAGAGTTATATAAAAGATTTGGAAACTGTTCAGAATTCATTAATTTTCAATATAAATGAAGGAAATATTTTAGCAAGATATAATAATTCTGAAAAAAATACCCACGTAATTTTATGCCAAGTTTTAGTAATAAAATATAAAATTTCGGAAAATTTCCAATGGTTTAAATTGTTCTTCAACTCCAAATTTAAAGATTTAAAAAAATAAATTATATCACTCTAGCTATTATTATGATTCTCACAGACAATTCCTTTACGAAAGGTAATTATGGCAGTAAAAAATCCCATATCTTTCCTGGCAAGGCTTACAAGACCATACAGGCTTGAACCATGGCTTAACTCCCCATTGGTTTAAGTGACCCTAACCATATCTGCTACAAAAAAATGCCTCAATAGTTTAGAATTTAAAAGCGAACGAGAAAATTTGTAGCCACGTATAAAATAGTTTACACGGATTCTTTTTCTAGTCGCAAATAGAGTTTAACGAAATTAACTTAGACTCAGGAAGTTTTAACGAAATGTATCTCTTACTAAATGTATCTTCTATCTCCCGTGAAGTGAACGCAGAAGACTTAGGACAAAACAGTCCACCGACAAGCTCCGACACATGCCCGTAAGAGGCCAACACCTTATCCGCGAGATAACCAGGTATGTTACCCAGCGGGCTTACACTTACGCCCTTACTTCCAGTTGCGACCAGATTACTCCGGCCACTCGACTGGTTACGAGTTCGAGGCCGCATGCGCGGTCCTCTCCCTTACGAAGCGGTGTAAACCGAATCGCGGACCACGGCGTCCTTTGCCCGGCGTCCTTTACCCAGGATCGGGTAGCCGATGGTCGTTTCAAGAGCAGTCGCCGTTAGGTCAGCAACCACCCCCGCTCTAAAGGAAACGGTACTGCTTTCAGACTCCCACGACTATTAGTCAGAATGCACAATCGATTGGCTTACGCCGCACGGTGCGCAGACCGTCCAGGAGCGCCAGAAGATTGACTCCTAGGGGAAACTATCCCTAAGGCCAGAGTCCTACCCGGGCTCGTTTTTCACGCTTGGAGGCCGCCGGATGGGTATTGACCCGTGAGTGTGACCAACCCTGAACAAAATAGGCCTTCGTGGCCAACTCAGCAAGGGTTGTCGACTACAGCGGGCGAGCCCGTCATCACAGGAAGTTTTAACGATTAGTCGTTCTATCTACCTGCAGTGAGAGTAGAAGACTTGGAACAGTCCACCATCTAGCTACGCCACAACCCGTAAGAGACCAACGCCTTAACAGCGAGATAGCCAGTAATGTTACCTGGTGGGCCGACACTCGCGCCCTTACTTCCAAATGTGACCAGATTTCTCCGGTCTCTCGATTGGTTCCGAGTTCGAGGTCGCTTGCGCGGTCCTCTCCCTTATGAAGCGGTGAAACGGTGTATACCGAATCTATCGCGGACCACGGCGTCCTTTGCCCGGCTCTTCACCCAGGATCGGATGGCCGATGGTCATTTCAAGAGCAGTCGCCGTAAGGTCCGCAACCACCCCCGCTTTATAGGAAACAGTACAGCTTCCAGACTCCCCCGACTGTTAGTCAAAGGAGTCGTGGCCAACTCATCATGGGAGCTAACGGGCCCATGATGAGTTGGCCACGATGACCCATGTGTTCAGGGTCGGTCACACTCACGGGTCAACACCCATCCGACGGCCTCCACGCACGGGGTGCGAACCTGGGTAGGACTCTGGGTCAACTAGTTTCCCCTGGGAATCAAACCTCTGGCGCTCCTGGACGGTCTGCGCACCGTGCGGCGCAAGCCAATCGATTGTGCTCTCCGACTAACAGTTAAGAGTTTCAAGGCGATAGGTGAGGGCAGCAAACCCCGCCCACCGCCCGGGCAGTTATAACGACGAGGGTCGTCTTGTCTGCCCGGGATGTCGTGCTACGACAACCCTGCGCGTACCAGAAGGGTAAAACGCGCAGGGGGTGAAATAGGGTAAACCACCCCCCCCGTACCGCCCCGAGAACCCATTTATTCAAAAATAAAACTTATTTACAAAAAAAAATTAAAATTATACAAAATATTACACATAATAAGCTCTCCGACTAACAGTCGGGGGAGTCTGGGAACTGTATTGTTTCCTATAGAGCGGGGGTGGCTGCGTTCCTTACGGCGACTGCTCTTGAAATGACCATTGGCCATCCGATCCCGGTTAAGAGCCGGGCAAAGGACGCCTTGATCCGCGATAGATTCGGTATACTCCGTTTCACCGCTTCGTAAGGGAGAGGCCCGCGCAAGCGACCTCGAACTCGGAACCAATCGAGAGACCGGAGAAATCTGGTCACAATTGGAAGTAAGGGCGCGAGTTTCTCAAGCCGCTGGGAAGTAATTCCTGGCTTTCTCGCGGTAAGGAGTTGGTCTCTTACGGGTTGTGGCGTAGCTAGACGTCGGATTTGTTATGTCCAAAGTCTTCTACGCTCACTGCAGGTCGATAGAACGACTAATCGTTAAAACGTCCTGTGGTGACGGGCTCGCCCGTTGTAGTTGACAACTCAATATGTTAGTCAGAGTGCACAATCGATTGGCTTACGCCGCACGGTGCGCAGACCGTCCAGGAGCGTCAGAGGTTTGATTCCCAGGGGAAACTGACCAAGGCCAGAGTCCTACCCAGGTTCGCACCTCGTGCGTGGAGGCCGTCGGATGGGTGTTGACCCGTGAGTGTGACCGATCCTGAACAGAATAGGTCTTCGTGGCCAACCCAGCATGGGCCCATTAGCTCCCTTTTTTTCTAGTCGCAGAAGGGATCAAATCGGTAGAGACGATGTTTTGCACGAATCACGTAAAACACAACATACACGTCTGGTTGCGCAAGACTGGCGGCCATCTTGCGTAATCTACGTTACGCGTTACGTAATCTTGTAGCCAAGTCAAATAATCGCATATTCACAAAATCCGCCAACTGATTCGCGGGTGTTTTAAACTTTAAACCTCAGTGGTCTCCTATATCGGCACGTCTAGACGTCCCCTTACTTACATATTTAAATGTAAAATCATGATAGACCGTTGAACTGTCTAGATCCGGGCAAATCCGAATACAAAGTAAGGTAAGAAAAACAGAGCAACGAAAACAAACATGTAAAGCAGTCATTCATCGCATAAACACAACATAACTCCCTTCACGCTCCTTCTTAGCTCCTTCCACGTAGAGCGCATTGATCTTAACTTGAAGTTCCCTTTTGGCGAATTGCGTATCTCATATAGTATCTCTGTTATTCTCTGTCACATTGTTATTTCCCGGGTTATTTATGTTAGCTTCCTCCGTGTCATTACGGGCCTCATCGTGGCTACATATATTTGCTCTTAAGCGGTGATAACTGTGCTCTCCGTCCGTGTAGGTATTACGGTATTATTATAGAGCTGATGGAAGTTGCCGCATATTATGTAATAGTGGCTGCCGAAAATGTGGCTGGAAGAAATATTCAATGAGAGATTTGAAGAGGTTCAATATTACATTACATTTACGTCGTGTCCAATTGGCGGCTAAAAACCGCTCTTTAACGTGTCAAAATGTTTGTGATAGCTAGTAAGTCTCATTACTACTAAAATCTTTACTTAACATACATTATGTTGTCAAGAATCGACGATCTGCGAATACATATTAGATAGTGCAACTGACCTCTCGGTTCAGTTTCAAAATCCCATTATGCTATCCAAAAAACAATTTTACTGCCCCCGCTTGATCCGGGAAACCATTGAAATAAGAAAACCCCGATTTTAAACAGAGACGACGATTTATAACTGTCTACTACGTGGACCCCCTTCTTCTTAAAATGTTCACAATGTACAAAGACGTAACACAAGATAGAGTTAGTGTTTTGAGCACGGCGGAATTTAAAAAATTGCTCTCTCCGAACCCCCCACCACTCCAGTCTACCCTGGACAACGACGGTTGCAACATCGCTAAAACGTCGGGTGTAACAAATTTCACTCTGTAAATTCGTTCTTACATACACATACACTACCGCTCAAATGTATTTGGCCACCCACTTATTATTGTACCGATTATATAAAAGGTATTTAGAAAATCCTGTTTTAAGCACATTTGGATACAAGCTCGAAGTGCATTAATATAGCTCATGAATCAATTTTATTCAAACCCCTATTACCTAAGAGGCTGTAATCCCTATAATAAATATATCGGATATTAATTAAAGTTCAGGAATAAAAGGGTTTTTTAACAAATCTGTGTGTATCTTATATAATATATTTAGTTACAATACATTTACATATATATATATATATATATATATATATATATATATATATATATATATATATATATATATATATATATATATATATATATATATATAAATATATATATATATACATATATATATATATATATATATATATATATATATATATATATATATATATATATATATATATATATATATATATATATATATATATATATATATATATATATATATATATATATATATATATATATATATATATATATATATATATATATATACATATACATATACATATACATATATTATATATATATATATATATATATATATATATATATATATATATATATATATATATATATATATATATATATATATATATATATATATATATATATATATATATATATATATATATATATATATATATATATATATATATATATATATATATATATATATATATATATATATATATATATTTTGAAATATTTGATAGTTTTGTGTATATATTCTTTTTAGAATTGATCAATAAGATGATTATAAAGTAAATAATTATAAAAGCCACTTACATCGTGACGAAGGATTCCCTTGATCGGATTCGGGAATGCTTTAGGTGTTAACGAGAATGATGAATGCCTCTCACTTGCGGAAAGAGGAGTAGGTTTAAGTTGGGCCCATTTTTCAACTAGTAAACGCTCACCCTTCATCCAATTATCTCAAAAATTAAGCTACAATCCTTCTTTATACGTAAACTCACTCAATTTCCTATTATTTCAGGGGAAATAACAAGACAAGACGAGCTACTTGACAGATGGAAGAATTTAAAATTTCGAATTTCGTTTTTTTATTTTCTAAAGGTGCGATATAAAGAAGCTGCGATCAATATTCAGCTGAAAACTTAAAACTAAAAGCGTGACATACCCTCATATCAATGAAAGGAAGCAGTCAGCTCTTTCCTATTAGTTGGAAAGATTACCTTTAACCTAAATGGATTATTTACAATGAACGAAACATAAAATATGTAAAAATTCAATATTTTGAAATATTTGATAGTTTTGTGTATATATTCTTTTTAGAATTGATCAATAAGATGATTATAAAGTAAATAATTATAAAAGCCACTTACATCGTGACGAAGGATTCCCTTGATCGGATTCGGGAATGCTTTAGGTGTTAACGAGAATGATGAATGCCTCTCACTTGCGGAAAGAGGAGTAGGTTTAAGTTGGGCCCATTTTTCAACTAGTAAACGCTCACCCTTCATCCAATTATCTCAAAAATTAAGCTACAATCCTTCTTTATACGTAAACTCACTCAATTTCCTATTATTTCAGGGGAAATAACAAGACAAGACGAGCTACTTGACAGATGGAAGAATTTAAAATTTCGAATTTCGTTTTTTTATTTTCTAAAGGTGCGATATAAAGAAGCTGCGATCAATATTCAGCTGAAAACTTAAAACTAAAAGCGTGACATGCCCTCATATCAATGAAAGGAAGCAGTCAGCTCTTTCCTATTAGTTGGAAAGATTACCTTTAACCTAAATGGATTATTTACAATGAACGAAACATAAAATATGTAAAAATTCAATATTTTGAAATATTTGATAGTTTTGTGTATATATTCTTTTTAGAATTGATCAATAAGATGATTATAAAGTAAATAATTATAAAAGCCACTTACATCGTGACGAAGGATTCCCTTGATCGGATTCGGGAATGCTTTAGGTGTTAACGAGAATGATGAATGCCTCTCACTTGCGGAAAGAGGAGTAGGTTTAAGTTGGGCCCATTTTTCAACTAGTAAACGCTCACCCTTCATCCAATTATCTCAAAAATTAAGCTACAATCCTTCTTTATACGTAAACTCACTCAATTTCCTATTATTTCAGGGGAAATAACAAGACAAGACGAGCTACTTGACAGATGGAAGAATTTAAAATTTCGAATTTCGTTTTTTTATTTTCTAAAGGTGCGATATAAAGAAGCTGCGATCAATATTCAGCTGAAAACTTAAAACTCTCCTCTTTCCGCAAGTGAGAGGCATTCATCATTCTCGTTAACACCTAAAGCATTCCCGAATCCGATCAAGGGAATCCTTCGTCACGATGTAAGTGGCTTTTATAATTATTTACTTTATAATCATCTTATTGATCAATTCTAAAAAGAATATATACACAAAACTATCAAATATTTCAAAATATTGAATTTTTACATATTTTATGTTTCGTTCATTGTAAATAATCCATTTAGGTTAAAGGTAATCTTTCCAACTAATAGGAAAGAGCTGACTGCTTCCTTTCATTGATATGAGGGCATGTCACGCTTTTAGTTTTAAGTTTTCAGCTGAATATTGATCGCAGCTTCTTTATATCGCACCTTTAGAAAATAAAAAAACGAAATTCGAAATTTTAAATTCTTCCATCTGTCAAGTAGCTCGTCTTGTCTTGTTATTTCCCCTGAAATAATAGGAAATTGAGTGAGTTTACGTATAAAGAAGGATTGTAGCTTAATTTTTGAGATAATTGGATGAAGGGTGAGCGTTTACTAGTTGAAAAATGGGCCCAACTTAAACCTACTCCTCTTTCCGCAAGTGAGAGGCATTCATCATTCTCGTTAACACCTAAAGCATTCCCGAATCCGATCAAGGGAATCCTTCGTCACGATGTAAGTGGCTTTTATAATTATTTACTTTATAATCATCTTATTGATCAATTCTAAAAAGAATATATACACAAAACTATCAAATATTTCAAAATATTGAATTTTTACATATTTTATGTTTCGTTCATTGTAAATAATCCATTTAGGTTAAAGGTAATCTTTCCAACTAATAGGAAAGAGCTGACTGCTTCCTTTCATTGATATGAGGGCATGTCACGCTTTTAGTTTTAAGTTTTCAGCTGAATATTGATCGCAGCTTCTTTATATCGCACCTTTAGAAAATAAAAAAACGAAAACGAAATTCGAAATTTTAAATTCTTCCATCTGTCAAGTAGCTCGTCTTGTCTTGTTATTTCCCCTGAAATAATAGGAAATTGAGTGAGTTTACGTATAAAGAAGGATTGTAGCTTAATTTTTGAGATAATTGGATGAAGGGTGAGCGTTTACTAGTTGAAAAATGGGCCCAACTTAAACCTACTCCTCTTTCCGCAAGTGAGAGGCATTCATCATTCTCGTTAACACCTAAAGCATTCCCGAATCCGATCAAGGGAATCCTTCGTCACGATGTAAGTGGCTTTTATAATTATTTACTTTATAATCATCTTATTGATCAATTCTAAAAAGAATATATACACAAAACTATCAAATATTTCAAAATATTGAATTTTTACATATTTTATGTTTCGTTCATTGTAAATAATCCATTTAGGTTAAAGGTAATCTTTCCAACTAATAGGAAAGAGCTGACTGCTTCCTTTCATTGATATGAGGGCATGTCACGCTTTTAGTTTTAAGTTTTCAGCTGAATATTGATCGCAGCTTCTTTATATCGCACCTTTAGAAAATAAAAAAACGAAATTCGAAATTTTAAATTCTTCCATCTGTCAAGTAGCTCGTCTTGTCTTGTTATTTCCCCTGAAATAATAGGAAATTGAGTGAGTTTACGTATAAAGAAGGATTGTAGCTTAATTTTTGAGATAATTGGATGAAGGGTGAGCGTTTACTAGTTGAAAAATGGGCCCAACTTAAACCTACTCCTCTTTCCGCAAGTGAGAGGCATTCATCATTCTCGTTAACACCTAAAGCATTCCCGAATCCGATCAAGGGAATCCTTCGTCACGATGTAAGTGGCTTTTATAATTATTTACTTTATAATCATCTTATATATATATATATATATATATATATATATATATATATATATATATATATATATATATATATATATATATATATATATATATATATATATATATATATATATATATATATATATATATATATATATAAATATATATAAATATATATATATATATACATATATATATTCAAATTGAAATTATGTATTAATACTAAATAAATTAACGTATAAAATAAATGAAAGGAGACTTATCTGGTCTGTGTAGACCAGGAGCGACTCCACGCCTTTTTTTCTTCTCTATTCTTTCAGTGTTGGTCAATAATCCCTGCTGTGGTATTAATATCAAGATAAAATTGTCAAGATAAAATAAAATAAATGATTTTATCTTGACAACGGTTTACACCGAAATATAGAACCAACATTTTTCATTAATCATTAGTTTTTAGATATACTAATCGCCTATTCCTTTCCAGCATAGATTCTCGACTTTCACTTGTGTCACCACTGTATGAGGCAGGAAGAAGTCCGGTTGCCCAGACTTCTAATACCACAGCAGGGATTATTGACCAACACTGAAAGAATAGAGAAGAAAAAAAGGCGTGGAGTCGCTCCTGGTCTACACAGACCAGATAAGTCTCTTTTCATTTATTTTATACGTTAATTTATTTAGTATTAATACATAATTTCAATTTGAAAATAATAGTTTACACTTTTATATATATATATATATATATATATATATATATATATATATATATATATATATATATATGTATGTATATGTATATGTATACATATATATATATATATATATATATATATATATATATATATATATATATATATATATATATATATATATATATATATATATATATATATATATATATATATATATATATATATATATATATATATATATATATATATATATATATATATATATATATATATATATATATATATATATATATATATATATATATATATGTATACATATATATATATATATATATATATATATATATATATATATATATATATATATATATATATATATATATATATATATATATATATATATATATATATATATATATATATATATATATGTATACGTATACATATATATATATATATATATATATATATATATATATATATATATATATATATATATATATATATATATATATATATATATATATATATATATATATATATATATATATATATATATATATATATATATATATATATATATATATATATATATATATATATATATATATATATATATATATATATATATATATATATATATATATATATATATATATATATATATATATATATATATATATATATATATATATATATATATGATTGGTTTTTTGTAAAATCTTTTTTTAAAGAATTCGTTTAAAGGATGACACTTTGATGAAAAAATAAAAGTAATAAAAGCCACTTACATAGCTGGAAGGTTTTCCCGGACTGGACTGGGAAATGCTTATTGTTTAAACGAGATGTATTTTTGGATGAGTACCACTTTCGACGGTACACTGTAGGTTTAATGGGATCCCTTTATCGCCATCTCGTTTAAACAATAAGCATTTCCCAGTCCAGTCCGGGAAAACCTTCCAGCTATGTAAGTGGCTTTTATTACTTTTATTTTTTCATCAAAGTGTCATCCTTTAAACGAATTCTTTAAAAAAAGATTATATATATATATATATATATATATATATATATATATATATATATATATATATATATATATATATATATATATATATATATATATATATATATATATATATATATATATATATATATATATATATATATATATATATATATATATATGTAACTAAATATATTATCTAAGATTACAAATAACTAGAGCTAGAGCTTCGGTAAGTTTCGCTATTAGTTAAAACCTTACTCAAAATCAAATACATATTAGCGGTAAAATAGGTGAGTCTAAATAATTGCAATTATTTAGAATAGGGTGACCACTATGTACGCCCTTGACTCTTAATTAGATTGCTGCTGTTTTGTTTTAATTTTAATTGATAAAAATCACTTCCTCATTTTCTTGTTGGCGTTTTTGGTTAAAAAATGACATTTTGATTAATAGTGGAAGTCCGCTATTGCGCCGTGTTTTTCACGCCGCCCACTGAGTCTATCTACCAACCCGGCCAAGGGTAGTGGGAGATAAAGGGGTAGGGGGATCCTCCCTCTCTCCGTCGCTGCCGCAATTAACGGCCGATGGTTAATAATGGTCAACACACCCCGACGGTTTTTAATTCTCCGTGCGCCCGCGTCCTGAAATGGTCGCACGTGAATACCACGAAGGTGATACCTTAAAAAACCACTCTTGTGGAGCGTGCTTCACAATAAAAAATCAGGGAACTGGCTGACGTTCCAACAATCCTATTTATATTATAAATAGGATAGAAACGAATTTGCCGCGTGAAATTTGTAGCACCCGACGTTTCGGTGACGTTGCAGCCGCCGTTGTCCAGGGTAGACCTGTCTCAGTCTACCCTGGACAACGGTGGCTGCAACGTCACCGAAACGTCGGGTGCTACAAATTTTACGCGGTGAATTCGTTTCTATCCTATTTATAATATCAAACAACTGCGATAGTCTTCGATTTTATAATGCTATTTATTTACTACAACTACTTTCGTAGCATTATTTCTTATGGTAGGGCTGCTTATGTTGAAACCATCTTCGTGCTGCAAGAAAGGGTTATTCGTTCAATATATAGGCTAGGTTCTAGAGAGACACTGCAAGAATTTATCAAGTAAATTAATATCTTCACTGTAACTTGTGAGTTTATTTTTGAAAAATAATGTATATCAGTAAAAATCTAAAAGATAAAGTGAGCGACCGCCGTAGTATATACATACCACAAATAGAAATAAGCTTACAGTTCCAAAGTTTCGAATAAAAAGACCTGCTTTTAATGGATAATTCCTATAACAGATTTCCTCTGAACATTTATGAACATGCCAGCGAAACATCGTATAAAACACCCACTTTGTTAAAATCATACGTCAGATTAACTGGTACTTGAATGATAAAGTTGCCTCGTATTGATATAGCGTCCTATTTTTTTATATTCGATCGTTAGAATATAATTGTACAACAACTGAAAGATTGCAAAAAAGAGCACTGCGCAGCATCTATCAGCTAACGCCCAGGACCTCATGCAGAGCATACTTCAGTAAGGCAAACATAATGACCATGTATTCGGCGTTCATATACCAGTGCTTAATGTATGCCAGACAGCACCTAACAGAAACCGCAACTAGAGCGGACATTCACTCTTACCATACACGCGGTAATTCCCTTTTATGCGTACCCCGAACAAGACTGGCAAAAGTACAGAAGAGCTTCTTATACCTTAGCATTAAATTCTACAATTTACTCCCTACCACTATCAAAGAACTGGAGGACAAACAATTTAAAAAAAACATTAAGGAGATGCTGATAGGCCACCCTTTCTATAATCTGACCGAATTCGAGGGCCATGACTTTGCAAATATTGTACCAATTTGAATGATAATTATATATGTACTTCTAGTATTTAAATTTAAGATTTAGCTTTAGTTTGATTATTTAACAAATTACTTACTACTTTGGATGTTACTATGCACAGTTTTTAGTACGTATATATTTGATTTATTGACTATTTCAATTGTTGGGCTTCTGCTTTGATTATTCAACTTTTTAACTGACTATTTTAATTATTGTGTGTTTAGTAGGTAGCCATTGACTATTCTTTAATTTGTTTTGAAATACGATTCTACGACGAATAACTTTTAGTAGGTTCCAAAGTTTCTTAGATACTGTATATTTTTTTTAATTAATATATGTATGTAACGTATAGATTAAAGTAGTAATGACACTTACTACTTAAAACAGAAATATTTTGACACGTCCAAGAGCGGTTTTTAGCCACCAATTGGACACGACGTAAATGTAATGTAATGTAATGTATTGATTTTCATTTTACCTATTTTCTGTTCTATTCCTAACCGAATGTTTTTTTATATGTCATCTGCTTAACTGGACAATTCGACAGAATTGAAGAAAAAAATATATATATAGACAATATTATTTAGCACTAAAAAAGCTGCTTCTGGTTTCTTCCTCTTTCCAGGGAAGAAACTCAAAGAATACGTCGCAAAATTAAATTATTGTAATATTATCATTCGTTGACGTTTAGCAGATGTACGAAATGTATTGAAATAAATATATATTCATTTTATTTAATTTTAAAATTGACTTTATCCAGTTAGTTCCGCTATCCAATATGTGTTCGCACTTCGGCGATTTTTCTCGCTGAAACTAGAATAATCGGCGATTTTCAGCGAGGAAAATCGACGATCTGCGAATACATATTAGATAGTGCAACTGACCTCTCGGCTCAGTTTCAAAATCCCATTATGCTATCCAAAAAACTATTTTACTGCCCCCGCTTGATCCAGGAAACCATTGAAATAAGAAAACCCCGATTTTAAACAGAAACGACGATTTATAACTGTCTACTACGTGGACCCCCTTCTTCTTAAAATGTTCACAATGTACAAAGACGTAACACAAGATAGAGTGAGTGTTTTGAGCACGGCGGAATTTGAAAAATTGCTCTCTCCGAACCCCCCACCACTCCAGTCTACCCTGGACAACGACGGTTGCAACATCGCTAAAACGTCGGGTGTTACAAATTTCACTCGGTAAATTCGTTCTTACATACACATACACTACCGCTCAAATGTATTTGGCCACCCACTTATTATTGTACCGATTATATAAAAGGTATTTAGAAAATCCTGTTTTAAGCACATTTGGATACAAGCCCGAAGTGCATTAATATAGCTCATGAATCAATTTTATTCAAACCCCTATTACCTAAGAGGCCGTAATCCCTATAATAAATATATCGGATATTAATTAAAGTTCAGGAATAAAAGGGTTTTTTAACAAATCTGTGAAGAATTTATTGTAGGTAGCCATAATTATATTTTCCTATTTAAGCTTATTTAGGCATTTTCGCCTAATTTAACTTTAATATGATAATATAATTAGGGCTTTCTAAAATAAAATAAAAAAAATCTTACCAGAATTTTTAAATGACTTGTTTATAACTGAACATTTATTAATGTGCGATACCTTTATTATAGAGATTATGGCGTATTGGGTAATATACGCTAACATAAATTTAATTTATGAGTTATATAAATGCACTTCAGGGAATTACTCAAATATGCTTAAAAACATGATTTTAAAATCACGCAATTTAAAAATTCTGCGAAGAAATGAATCATTTTATTTTTGATAGCCCTAATTATATTTTCTTATTAAAAGTTAATTTAGGATAACAAAGCAGAAATAGGCTTTAATAAGAAAATATAATTAGGGCTTCCTACAATAAAACAAAAAAAGGTCTGCCCAGAATTTTTTAATGACCCTTTTATTACTAAACTTTCAATAAAGTCCGATATCTTACTATAGGGATTATGGCGCAATAGGTAATAGGATCTTAAACAAATTTGATTTATGAGTTATATAAATGCTCTTCTGGCTGTACCCAAATGTCCTTAAAGATAGGATTTTCTAAATACATTTGATATAATCAGTACAATATAAAGTGTACGCCTAAATACTTTTGAGCAGAAGTGTAGATTCGTGTATCAATTAGTATTATCCAATCCTTGTATACTTATCTAATATGAGTGAACTTGTAAATCATATCTATAGCTCTTTACAATATCAGTCACATACGATAATCACGCTATACCTTTCAGTTACGTACAATTGTATTCCGTTCGAGTATTTTCTCTAAAAATAAAACAAAAATTAAGCATATTTCAGTATCCACGGCATGTTTTAATAATTTACGAATAATGCTTGTTTTTCTTTCGAAAAAGGAAGCATGATTCTATCTTAGATCCGGAAGATTACATACATACAATTGATCAAACCACGACTGATTTCAGGATTAAGTAGCATCCGTAATGACGTCACGATTCTCGTTGTTATCGAAGTTAAACAGGTCAGTGCTTGAATGGATGACCACCTAGTGTTGACCGTGTTATGCTACAAATAGCCGCCTAGTAAATGTTGTCACTAGGCAACGAGGTGGGATGCATGAATAGCCACTAGTCTTATAAGTAAAAAAATATATTAAATAATTAGGAGAGATTTTTTCAATAAAAGCTCCGAAAACGGTTGTTTTATAAATAACTTCCCCATCAGGTATAACATTTTGAAAGACTTTTTTATATTCAATGTAATCGAAATATACTTAGCTATATATCTCAGAAATCGTTTTCATAATTTAGGTATATTTTTAAATAAAAAAATCTAGATTAAAAGAGTTATGTTGCATTGGAACTCATACATATTTAGGTTTCAAGATTGACATTATCGTATGGTATATAAAATAATATGAAAACAAAACGTGAATTATACCGAAGAAATTTAAAGTCTCTCTCTTCCGAATTCGAAAATTGAAGAACTTTAAAATCAGACAGGTCTAGAGACGATATATTAAAAAAAAAAAACAAGAATGACGGTTACAGGTTGTTCTGGTTTTTTTGATTCGCCTGGAAAATAGTATCATCTGGATACATTATTACGTAACACTTACTCAATGCAACCTGCGACGCCGAAGATTTTATTATTGAAGAGTAATTTTTGGGATATTGTTTTTTTACAAGCCTTGACTCTTCTTCACACCCTAGTTTTCCGACAATATTTTTTGGCGTATTTGCATAAAATTGGTTTTGCCTTATTTATAATGTCTGTAAATCGTAATTTATAATAATCCTATCTTATTTACAATATAAACAAACGAGATAAACTTATATTTGAAGAGGTGGGGGTACCCATAGTGCCAAGCGCCATAGCTGCAAATGTAGAGCTGGTGGTAAATTCTGGTGGGGAAAAGTAAAAACTATGATTCTGTAGAGTCGGTTTCATGATTTCACCGATAGAGCACGCGGGAGAGTCATCGCACTGTGTTGCCCTTAGTTATTGTTTACTAATCGCTCGAGGCAAGATAGTGTCAAACGACAATGCGGCGAAACAATCCTGGCAGATCCTGTGTCCGGTGGTTACAATTTACTGAAGAAGAAGATGAACATGTCATCAACGATGACTACCAGCCCTAACCTGACGACTCCACAAGCAACTCGTATACCGAAACTTCAATAAATGTAATTGGCTCTTGGCATTGTCTTCCACCTAACCTCAATTCCCAGTTTTGTCGCTTAGCATCTTAGCACTGTTCTTCATTCCTTTATTGGTATAACTTTGATCTTTTACGTTTATTCTTATCTTCGATCTTATAATTTAGAGTAACAGAATAATATTTTAGCCTTCATTATTTATTAATAATTCCACTCCAGAATGCGATATACCTTAAATTTGAATAGCTTGTTGGTGCAACATAGTGCCAAGCGCCTGGACAAAAAATACGAAAAATAGGCCTTATGGTAACAAAAATGGGATGATATACTCATGAAGATATATACAATTGTTATCGAAACTCATCTAGCCTCCAAATCAAATTCCCAGATTTGAGGATTTGTTCAAACTTTCAAATGCTTTTTTCTCGAATCTTGAAAAATGGCGCTTGGGACTATGTTACCCCCACCTCTTCATTTCACTCACCAAGTTTGGCGGCTCATACATACACTTATGCTTACCCTCCTATGGCGGGGTAAAATTTCTGCCCGGGATAGTTTTGCGCATAACTTTTTAACTACTATACGGATCGTAAAAAGAATAACTGCAAAATGATCAAATTGAAATTTGAAATATTATAACGTTACAACATTATCTCGTAAAACAATTAAGATAATAATGAATAAATATTACAGTTAGCACAGCGCGGAAAGCGTCTAACCAAAAATGGTTAGCTCACATAGGAAGGGTTAATTAGATACCTATCCATATAGTACGACACAAAAATTTGCCATAACTAACTATCCAACTACTACTTTAGTCACATTCATATATCGAATGCGATTAATAGCATTTTAGTGCAAGTGAATTCGTTACCATTTCAATTTAAAACAATCTCATTTCATTCAGCTAGCTGTCGCCAGAGCGTGAGCCGGGATTGAAGCGTCCCAAAGCGGATAGGGATTATCATTAAGGTATAAGCTTACAGGGATTTCAGATCGAACAGGGAGCGGAGAGAGCTGCCCATTCTCGCTGGAACAATAAAACCTACGATATCGTTTCTCTTCTTGTGAAATATACAGAGTCCCATATAGGCCATTAAGTGGATGCGGGATCTGCTAGTAATTAAGAATAACAGCGAAAAAGGATTCGCTAAATCTAGATAGAAGAGATAACATGAAGAAGAATATTAATCATTACATTACCTTTTCGTCCTTATATTACTCTCCGCGAAAAAATATAATTTAACAGACCTTTTTTAATACACACTTACGATATCGACAATTTATACCTTATAAATAAGATAATAATGAATTTACCGCGTGAAATTTGTAAGACCCGACGTTTCAGCGATGTTGCAACCACCGTTGTCTAGGGTAGACTGCTACCCTAGACAACGGTGGTAGCAATATCGCCGAAACGACGGGTGTTACAAACTTCACGCGGTTAATTCGTTTTTATCTTATTTATAATGTCAAATAACCGCGATAGTCTACGATTTCAATTTCTACCTTTTATATTATTAGAAAAATCTTTTCTATATGGCAAGTTGCCACATCAAATAGATAATTTTATTCATTTCGACTATACTTACGTTATCGCGGACCTTGTATTTCCAATTTTACTTTAAGTCTAATTCCTTTTTAAATATTATAGCCTAAAAAATAGGTAACTATGTGGTCGGCTAAACAAATATATATATTTAATGTTTCACTTACCTACCAGAAATATATAACGTCTTTTTTGTGTATGTGTTACTGCTAAAGCTGGAAGTGAGGTAAATCTAGTTTTAGCCGGTTAATACGCACATTAGCCTACCCTTGCCGTTAAAGCCCGATAGTTCGGGATTTAGTAGGGTAAATCTTGGTTTAGAAGAAGCCGCTTGGCGAAAGTTGGTTTATTATAAAACGAAATCGAAAATAAATAAAAATAAAATACAAACGGAACTGCCATGGAATTCACCGACCGAAGTCGGGCCCATCATATAGTATTATTACACTTCTGGGGGATGAACGTATTTCGTATTTTTATGATATTATCGTATTTTTATGATATTTGTATTGTTATATGTAAAATATTCTAGCCCTTTTCTTCTGAAGAAAACATAGGAAGGAGGAAAAAACGTGCAGCTTGTTGTAACTTTTAACGCGACTGTCCAACTAAAAAGGAGCGTAATGTGTTAGGTAATGTGATAGCTCATCTATGTATGTTTTCCGTTTCTTTATTCCACCATAACATATAAACGCTTAAACCGATTTTAAAGTGTGTGATATTGTTAGTATCGTTATGTCATCCTAAGTATCATAGTGTCCACCTTAACTCTCCAAATAGTAAGTAAGTAGTTGTCTAAATGTGCAAATATCCAAATGTTCAAATGTTATTAAATTAACTTAAATATATCGTGTTTGGTGTCAAATGAAAGGTCTGATTAAGTACATTCCGGAAATATACATATATCTATATGGATAAAAAACAAAAATATTTCATAAAAAACCGTAATAAACATAGGTATTTGTAATAAATACAATTGTTTATTTTCTGAAACGGCAGTCGTGTTTTTTATTCTTTTTTATATATTTTCTTATAATGGTTGTTTATCAAAGCGCGTACAATGTGCTAATTCGCTTGGTCTCTGTGTGTCCGTCAGTCTCTAAGTCACAGTCGATTTCGGCCATTCATTATGCGATATAAAATTTGGCATAATCTTAAAACTTGCGTGTTTTATCTAGCCTGATTTTAAAATGAATAAAATATTTTTTCTTTAGTCATTAGGTCAATTTTACTCATTAATAAATTTTATATAAATGTATGAAATCTAAGGTTAATTATAATCTCTATATTTTATGACAAATATGCTTAGGAAATCGATATAAACTAGCCAAAATATATTTACTATTTAAAGAATGTGATTTTAAAATATATCCCTGTGTCAAAATGAAGTCAGTAGGTTGATCAGTCCTCTAAAAAAGGGTTTTAAATCTTTTTGCTTTCGTTAAAAAATTGCATTGCATTTTTTTAAAAAAATATTATGGAAAAACTTTATTAAAATAAATTTTATTGGAAATCTGGAAAGTTTTTAATTCATTTAAAACGGTTTGAGGTCACATAGGTTGCCCTTTATGAGAAATGTTTTTAATTGGGTAATTAAGTGGTAACAGTAAAAGCATTTTTTAGAATTTCCTTGACTTTTACATTGTAAATCTCATAATTTTATAGAGTTTTAATAAAGCCTTTTTGATAGCAATATACTTTAGACCTATATCTACCAATACGTATATATATTTTTCCTACGACTACGAAAATATTTTTTTTTGGATTTACATGTATCCTCCCCTTAAGAGCGGACAAAATCAGTCAAAAAACATCTCACTTCAAAAAGCTATTTTTATTTTTTTTTTCATACCAATTCCAGAGAAATCATCAAAAATGTAAGTCTAAAAGTATGACTGTTCGCTTATCTCTGAAGTAGATAAAATAAAAACAGTTGAGTCACCACAAGAATTTAACAGCATGTAGCCAAGAACTATTTATTTAGGTGTAGCCAAGGAATTATTTGTCTGATTTCATCTGACAAATATTTTCATAAATAACATCGATTTGCGCCCTCGATTTGCGTCCCAGCGGACGAAACCGGTTGAGTAGTTTTGCAATCGCCTCTTCTTCTTCTTTTTTGATTTGATGGCTCCACCCAAAGAGGGTGATTTCTGCCAAAAGTTCCGTTGAAATAGGAGGAAACTTATTTATGTTAGTGGACGTCACTGAAACAAGTAAAACATCACTCCGTCGGGAACACAAAATCGAATAATAATTTAAGATATAGTGAAATACATACATATATACGTTTAACATAAAAACTCGGAGGAACTATGGAGGAACATGCAATAAGTATTATTAAAGGGACATACTGAAGAGTTTAATAAATTTACAGATGATTTTGTAGACGTTGGGGGAGTTGAGGGATAATAAAAAGTCTATACTAATAGGGAGCTGAATTTTGAGATTTAAGAGGTCCGAAATGAAGTTAGGATAGTTAATAACAATGGGACAATTAAAGAAGAGATGGTCCAGAGTGCAAAACGCATGACCGCAGTCGCACTGAGGAGAAGGGAGGACATGTATTCGGTTGAGGTGAGCAGGAGTGCAGCAATGACCGATGCGCATCCTGCAGAGGGTGGAGATTTCCTTACGGGTGAAAGGTAGGTGGTGGAACCAGGGTATGGTCCTTATTTCTGTTTGGAGCAATCGCCTCGGGCAGCGCGGTTCGTTTGTCGCCAAGGGCGGCGGTTGGGCCAAGCGCTAACAGATAGCGTTAATATTTGATTAAAAGGTATAGCGGAATTTAAATATTATTAGTGTGGCTTATGAGATATTCCAACCAACATTTTACAGTGTGATATCGGTCTAAGAAGGCATCTGTGTAGCAAATTTCATGTCTCTAAGTCTAATATTTATTTTGAGATTGAAATATGACTAATACGCCACCTGGTGGACCGATGTAGTATTTTCTGTTGTATTGAAATGGTATATTTTTTATATTATTTGGTAGTTTCTTAAATATTTCGGCGTTTACAAATTATTTGTGTCCCTTGTATGTGACATATTCCAACCAAAAGCAAGTAGATAAGCCCTTCCCCCTTGCGTCATACCCCCCTGACAGCCCCTCCCCTGCGCCAATTTATAACCTCCTTCCCCCGCGCACCGATCATTCTCCCTCCGCCTATAGTGAATGTAGTATTTTCATAGTAATAAAATGGTATTTTCCAATATGATCTAGTATTTACTTAAATATCGCAAAGTTCAAAAAATATTTGTGTCCCTTGTATATGAAATATTCCAAACAAAACGTCATAATGTGATTTCGGTCCAAAACAAGGTCCCTGTGTATCAAATTCCAAGCCTCTAACTCCAATATTTCGAGGATTATATATGACTAGTGCTGCTTCTGTTAGAGCGATTTCAAACGCAACCTTTTCAATTCTTGCCATGATCAAATCATACCTGTATGCCGAGTTTCAGCTCAATCGGACGAAATGTTTTGCCTCTACGTGGTGGAACACGCACGCACACACACGCTTGATCGCATTAATCGTTTGGGCGCTATTGTCGAGGAATTTACACACACAGAAAGACTACAATCTGGAAATGGATTGATTGTGTCAGGGGTGCCCAAAATCGATATTTTCGTCTTTATCTGTGTAATGTGTAGTGCGGTCTACGCGGACAACCTGTAAATGTCGCTGGTGTGGATTGCAGGATTCCAGATAAACGCCTTGTTTCAGTGGTTGCACAGATTTATTGTCGGTTTGTACAATAGAAGCGCACGCGAGCGAAATACAATTCATAAGACTGAAAATTACGGCAGCGGATTCGACCGTCCGATTCGATCGCTGACAGCGCTGAGATGTGTGGCGGCGTTCGACCAGTCCACTCTTCTCCTGTTTGGTCGCGTTCGGCTGTCGTCTTGGCACGGGTTGCCACACTATAAGGTTTTAACTAAGTACAAAACAATCTGGAAAAGAAAATTTTGCGCGTTCACAATACTTTTCCTCCTCGTCGATTGGTGGGCGGGGAAAGTAAAATATAAAATAGGGAATTCTTTTTGCCAAAGCTTATAGCAATAGCACAATATAGCGGTATAAAGGACATGTTGTCACCGGCACGCAAGGCTTAACCGATGCTTCTTTATGTCGACCCGTTGGAATTAATATTTTTCCGCGACGCGTGACAATATTGGTATTAGTGTTTGCGGACAACCGGGTGCCGTGCACATATATGACAACCCACGCCCACATTATCCAGTGATAAATTACACGAACGTTATAGGAAACGGTATTTTCCCTCGCTCAGTGTCAACTCCGCGTTATTCGATACGGGGCCGGGGCGGCGACTGGCGCTGGAATTAAAATTCAACAATGAAATAACAAACTTACATAGTCATACGACGTTGCAGCGTCTGAAATAGACTATTATGCAGTATAATTTGAAATTACTGCCCCCATTACGAGATAAAACTGGTCGTTCGACTTGGATATCTATAGGATGAGTTTGAGACCCGCGAAGGGGGTAAATCAATAATAGCAACTAAGCAACTTATAATTAAAAAAATGGAGAAAAAATATTTTTTTGAATTTTGATATTTTTGTTATATTTTTTAAACTGATAAATAAACGTTTGATAAACGTTGAGCGCACTGCGTCATCTAGCAATAGGGGAAATATTGCAATTAAACAACATTTGTAGTTTTTTACCTACTGCTAGATGGCGGTAGGTAAAAACTGCTGTCTTCTTAAGAGCCCTATCACATATTTTTTCCAGAAAGGCAAGAAAAGTGGATTTTTGGCGTTCTAATTCCAAGAAATGAAGAGATTTCTACAAACTTTAATTACTGAATTACCTGGACCATTTCTTGATGTTGACCATAGCGGCCTTTAATTTTAGATATAACGAATATTATTTACTTATTCAGCCCATTTTCCGAAAGTCGTTATTCGTAAAACGCTCGGAAGGCAAACTTTGAGCTCCTTAATACAGTAATATCACTACAACGAAAACCGTATACTATTTTTTTTTATGTCCGTCATGTATTCTTGTTGACCATAGCGGCCTTATTTTTTCGTTTTTTGACCACATATCCAAGGTATACATTACTTACAATTACACAAAATTTAAAAAAAACTTCCTGTATCATTCTAATTTTCTCAGAAATAAAATAAGATTCTTATATAATACTTATACTATATTAAAGTTCACTCTTTTAGCAATACGACATAATATAAATTATTGTCATTAGAAAGGAGAAAACACTGCAAAAAACAATTAGAAATTGTGTATATATTTGCTTGCGCAAGAGAAGAGCGCTCAGTGCCGCGGTTTTCTCCCAGGGTTGAATAGTTATTTATTTATTTTTTTATTTATTTATCCTATCTTTTATAGTTACATCCAAAAAAAAATGCGTTCATTTTTTAAACTCATTTTAAAAGAATACCTACGCTATTTTGTAATAGGCCTCTTAAGCTGTTTTTTGAAACATTGAAATTTTCAATTTTAAAAAGAAAGGTTCGTTTTTTTGTGTTTTTCACTATTATTTTTAAGTTGCTTATTTGCTCGTACTGATTCACCCACTTCAAGGACGACACTAAATAAAAACTCAACATGTAGACACAGCACTGAAGCGATCGGTGTAATTTAGCATAATTTTACACGTTCCACTGTCAAGATATTTGCGATTTCATAGGTCTTTGTGCGAAGAAAGATAGGTAACCGAGCGCGGCATTCGCATTTTGATCAAACACAGCTGAAATTCATTAACGTCAAAGGCGCAGGCCATGTTGATTAATTTTCCGAGCCACTAGCGAATTCTAAGACGCTGTTAGCGGTTTTATTTAGTAGGCTACCAGACAACACACAAGAGGTTTACGCTTGACGATTTCGCCGCCATTTTAATTATTTAAATTGCGCATAGTAACGCTACTTGCTGCTAATAGAATATGGTATTAAAAGCCTTAATCGAGAAATGTGATGAATTGCAAAATTCATAATTGATACCCACTTACAAGGATCGTAAACTACTTAGCTTGAACCCGAATTCAAATAAAAACAAGAACAATATTTAAAATATCTTTTTTAATAATCCAATACAAGTAGTATTTCTTTGTATCCTGTGAAATATTGGCAAATTATTAAATAAACCCCTTTTAAAAAACCTATTTTGGTCCATCAACTGATTTTAAAAGGTCAAATCAAAAGGAAAAGGATTTATTTTTATTATTGCGATACCTACGGAAAATTTTTCAAGGCGTATTTCACAGGATAAATAAATTTACAGCAGTAATATATTCTAAATTCTGTTAAGTTTCAATATAATTTACATTTAATATACTATGAAAATGACAAAAACAAATAGAAATCTGATATTATTTACATAATGCGAATGTGTTTTATAATAATATGCGAAATTTATATTTTTTACATGATTCCTTAATAATATTTCCATACATATATATTTTTTATTAATACTTGTATTTCTTGTCCTTTATTTTCATAATAAAATTTTCCTCACTTGAGTTATGTTTCGAAGCTCTTTAATCGCCACTGTAAATATTTTCACTTCCGCCGCGTCTTATATCCGTTGATGAGAGTAAAACCCTGAATGTTTGCAGATTATCATAGTCCTGCTAATGCGTACAATGCTTGGGTATTACATGCATATATCGTCCAAACAACGCGCCTAATACTGGAGCCATTTTCAGCGTGAAAGCCCGTTTTAACGTCCGCTCGTTTCAACACGCCACTCGACGCACGTGGGCGTCTCACGGCGAATCTCATATCCACGTGAGCGCTTGCGCCGGTTGAGATTGTTGAGAGTTCAAGCTCGCCATGTTGAGATGGGCGCTTCTGGGCGGCGGCGCCGATGTCATGTTCAAAGCGTGTTGAGTGCTTCTTCGTCGTCAGGAGCCGGCGTTCTCTGTATTCATCGCTATCCTCATTGTACCTGCCGAAACACGACACATTCAGTTCTATATACCATAAGTTTTAACAGGAATAATTAAATAGCGTGTTGGATTAGAAGCATAACACTGGATTAGCACATGCTAACTAAAATACGTTAAGAAAAAGATTTTGCATTAAAAATAGGTATTTTTGTTGAAATTAGCATTGTTGTTAATGGTGCGTTTGTGTTGAAAGAGGCGTTCATATTGAAATAGTGTTGATATAAAATTTTATGTTGAAACAGGCTTTCTTGTTAAAAGTGACACATTTTGGTATGTAATTTAAATAAGCCAGATATTACCGAACCCATTTTTTAAAAAATGATAGTTATTATTGTCACAAAATAGTTAAGTACAAATTGAGTGGTAAGTAGTGGCCAGAGAAGCACATACATTGTGAGTTTTTAATTAGTGACATCTTGAAATGGGTAAATCAGTACAAGCAAATAAGCAACATTTGGCAAAAAAAAATTGAATCAAATAATATAAAAAAAAATATTTTAAAATTGCATTTTATTCGAAATGATTGTGTGGCGAAAAAAATTAAGCCATGTTTAATTTGCAATGTCTTTTCCATTTTAAAAATGGATGAATAAGCGGTGGTAAATGTCCCAAAAATTCAAAATATATCTGTGGCCTTGCTTCGCCACTATTGTGTTATTGAACGCCATTCAATGCCGCCGAATTCAACGATCTCAATCCATTAGCAAGGTTAAATAAAACAGCTGATCAATTCTCAAACTTTTCTAAATCACTTGGAGTAAAAAGTAATATAAAAATAATTTTGTTGAAATATTTGTTTTATTATTTTGTTATCAAAAGTTGCTTATTTGCTCGTAGTGATTCACCCACTACAAGGATGTCACTAATTAAAAACTCACCCTGTATTATAAAAAAAAATAACACACACATACACACTACGAGTTCCATCAATTGAAAAATAAAGCTTTCTCTCACATCTGATATACTTAAGTAGTTTTTCGGTAGATACAATAAAGCGTAAGATACCTACATCGGGTTTAAGTGTATTTTTTCAAGGATGCGCAATAGGGAGCTATTATAGCAATCAAGCACGGTAAATTATATCTTATCATAAACCCTACCATGTATATTATAAAAGACCGCAGCAATTTGGGTCCCATATGACAAATACTTCTCTCTTACCCTGAAACCTGAACCAAACCTTATTGCCTAGAGCTGAAGTCCCCACACCTATTACCGTCCTGACATCTATTACTGCCCCGTCCATTTTTTATTAATTTAAGATTTAAGTATCCCCATTAGTATCTATAGATAGTAGTGGTCGAATAAGACTTAATATCAGACTCGGAGAGAAAGCTTCTTCTTTCAGTGAGCGAATCATTAAGCTGCATAGTAAAGTGTGTGAAGGGGATATGTACACATATAAAGGAGGCTCTAAATCATTTCATGCAGTTCCATATCGTGGCTGGCAATGCTAGAGTGCGTGGTGAGCGAGGATTGCGAATGGTTGTGGGTTGGTTGGCGCGTTGGGTTGGCGTTGACGGTGGCGGCGGTACCGGTGCGGTCGCAGAGCGTGCCGTTGCGCGCGCGGGACGTCGGCGAGCCGGAGCGGGAGCGCGAGCGGCCCGGCGCCAGCACGCGACGACGCGACAGCGACGTACCGCCGAGGGCGCCGCACCAGCAGCACCAGAAGAACTGCCGGAAACCGCGACGAAACCTACCGACAAATGAAAATCCTTATTACCTCATACGTAGTTTTTTTTATTTGTTGTGTGGGGCTTTTCTAAGGTCTTTATGAGCCTTGTAACACTGCGACCATTGCTGATCTATTATGTTCGCCACCTACTATAGTTCTGCGCTAAGTCTCGTGTCATTTAATAACCGCAACAGGCTTTTGGCGCCAGATTGTTTTACCTCCTCAGGTTGGAGGTAATGACCACCCAAGTGGGTGTATCTTCTACGCATCAGCGGGCCACACTTGCATATGAGGTGCAGGTCATACATAGTAGTGTGAGTAGTCAAACTATACAGATTCTAGGCCACTACGTAAAATTAGAGGATTCGAGATAAAATCGCGTTAACCCTGCGTTAGTTTCGTGATTTTTTAGCGACACGATCGTGTACTAGCCTATCAAACGTTTTTAAAAGATAGAGTCGGACGTTTTTAGACCTAATAGAGTCAGACGGGGTAACTGTGCGCATCGTCTAAGTTTGCATAGTATCAATTGTATTTCAACTAGAGATTATAGCAAACCTCTCGTCCCGTCCCGTCAGTGGCGTCACGTCCCGCGTGCCCCGCGAATTAGGCATCTGGCTGATCTGCGCCATCTTGTTTGTACAGGCTAGAATGTATTTTAAGTAATTATTTTGTTTTTTTTTCAATATTTACCTGACGTTTGTCTCTAAAGCAATGAGATATAGAGTGTTGGTTTGGCTGGCGATCATATTTGTGTTTACTAATTTTTTTTAAACTGAATTAATTTCTACAGATTTAGCTCAGTATTTTGCATTAAACTGCCATATTTGGGTTGCGGACTTTCGATGTATGTGTGCATTCCTGTGTACACACGCCACGAGGGCTCGCAAGATTTTGTTTTGTTTTTATTTCACGTGAATGTTGACATATTTTTTAAACAATTTATATGTATGCCTAGTAACACAACATCACGGGCCCAAGTGACCATAATCACTGCTGACCTCCGATAGAAGATGACACTTTAATAGGGAATGTATGCCTATAGTATTAATCATACTTTGGAGTAAGTTTACGCCAACATACCTACCTTATAGTAGTGCTTAAACTTATACACACCGTGGGGTAAGTGTAAGA
Organism: Micropterix aruncella; assembly: GCA_944548615.1. NCBI lineage: Eukaryota > Metazoa > Arthropoda > Insecta > Lepidoptera > Micropterigidae > Micropterix > Micropterix aruncella. The sequence continues at coordinate 12,638,000 of OX155955.1, read as the reverse complement.
AATTGAATGATGCTAGTTTTTTTATCGGAGTAATAAAATCTTGAGATATTGAGGTTTCATGTTCCGACTTTATTATTTAATAACCATAATAAACACTCAAAATAAATGCCGTAGTTTTATTTTAGTAAACCCTTCAGTAATTCCACAATACCAATCAGAGTGTAAACTGCGCATCACAGAGTGTAAACCGCATGAATCTTATATTTAGATTTGAGATTTAAGTGCGTTTTTGCTTTATTTTTTTATCGCCTCATCTCCTATCACCCTTTCTTGCTGGAGCATTCATCATAAATGACGAAAATAACTTCACCTAACTACTCAAGTTCTAAAATGTGTACATTTCTATGACCAAGCTATTTGCAAGTAGCAATGGTTAGTCCCGTAGTCGTCATTTAGACGACTCATGTGAACCCGCCGCTATTTAGACATAATCCCTAAATACAAGGCCACTTGCTTTAGGGGTAATTTCTTCTAATATTAGGTAGTTGAATGAAATCAGATGAGAGCGGAATTGTGGTCAACCTCCTTACATTTATGTAAGAGGTAATACATGTAAAAGGTAATACAATAAAATTTCCTAATCACCAAATTGCAAAATTTATTTCTTGTATGTTGTAAGTCGGTAATTTCAGGCAAAAGGGAGAGGAATATATCAAGTAATTAACATTATATTAAATAATTACCAAATAATTCATAATTACAATAGAATAAATAATTAACATATGACACCAAATGAATAACATATATCAAATCAACGTAATATATCAAATAATAGAACCGTATTATACTAATGATGAACCTACATCATTTGTACTAACTTAAACTAACTCAAGTTTTAAAACTGTGCCTCACGCAGGTTCAAAAATCGTGTAACTAAATTTTATATAGCCTTGCCCTCGAAACAAGGCAGCTCGATTTAAAAGAGTTTGATTTCTAAATAAATGCCAAATTAGCTTTCACACGTGCTCCCTAACAGTTAGACGAATTCAATGTGCACGCGGAAACCTTCACGGTTTATGTAGGTAATTTGACGTAGATAACCTCATTCTTTTATTTCTTTGCATATTCCGAAGTAATTCGGAAAGTAGCCTATTCAGAGAAGCCTATATCAGAGAAGTTGAAGCAACTATATATTTTCTGTGTCTTCTGTTTCCGCGTTGATTGTATGGGCTCTACAGCTTTACATGATCATTCCTTTTAATTTCATATTTCAACATTCATATATATTTGAAAAAAAAACTCAATAACAGCGAACTGTCGAATGTATTTATAGGATAGTAGCTGACCCGTGCCCACTTCGTTAGGCGGTAAAACTTTTTACTTGTGATGAAATTATGAGTGTGGTTTGGTTAGTACTGAGTGCTATGATTTATTTCCTGACTGCCAAAAGAAGGGTTATATTTTACGTACCTATGTCGTATTATCTCTTTAACTATTTATGCAGTAAAAGGGAAAAGTATCTTGTTTTAAACACTTGAGACGATAAATTTACTTATTTTGATAATAATTCATAATTGTTGATAATATGACCAATAAACATGACCTAACGATTTAAATTATTTTTTTAATATTAAATACTACTGTTTGTTACTTAAATATAAAAGTTAGACATATGCTGTTGCTGACTTTTTTGTAGGCATTATCAAGCTCTACAACTTTTCTCTAGAACTTAATCATATATCTCTCATCGTTAAGGCAGCGTTCGTTAGAAACGTTTTCGTTCGACCGTTTTTTCCGACTTACTTTGGAAATCCGACTACCACGAAAAAGTCTTTTCATTTTTCGGATTATTATATAGCCTATGACACTCATAAATAACGTGGCTTTCTGTTGGTAAAAGAATTTTCAAAATCGGTTCCGTAGATCCAGAGATTACTTGCTACAACGTCACAAATTTCTTTAAATATTAGTATAGATGTATGATTCTTTGAAAGAAAACATGATTATTAGGGCAAAAACCTAATTCGTCTAATCGGCGATATAATAGCCATACCGATCAGAGCGATAATTGCTATACCGATTTTTACATCCCTGATGTGGGCTAAATGGTGAAATTTCGCCTAACATGGCAAGTTTGTCCCTGCTTAAATATGCTACTAAAAAAGTTAACAATGACCGATATGATGGCCGGTGCTTTGTAGAGTTCCTAGCAGTAAAATAATAAAATCAGTACTACCAACTTTTCTTATCAAAGACCTATACCCAGACCTATACAATGTCAAGCGTACAAGATCCTTTAGGGTACGCATTGAGGATTCAGAACAGTATTGTCAAAAAATATATATGTTTAATATCTTACCTCGAATTCATCCAGCAATAAATGATGGGATTATACATAGAGTTGCTCATAGCCAGCCAGTAGATTGCCAAATAAATTTCTTGTATGTATGGCGAATTGGTGATTTCAGGAAAGTATGACGTCACTATGAAATATATGTGGAACGGCAACCAGCACACTGCGAATATCACCACCACTACGATCATCATTTTTACCACCTGAAAAATACATGAACGTTAATACTACTATTTATCTGATAATATTTATACACAATACCGGGAACACATACGACTTAAAACATACGAGGAGAGATTGTAGTACAGTAGAACACCGATTATCCGAACTGATTTGGAGACATAGGTGATTTGGGGACATTTATGTATGTTTTCCGTTTCTTTATTCCACCATTACTTATAAGCGCTCAAATCGATTAGAAAGTGTGTGGTATTTAATAGAATTATTATGTCATCCTGAGTATCATAGGGTACCTTAATGTCCAAATATTAAGTAAGTAGTTATCTACAGGTTATAATGTCCATATGTCAATAAATTAACATAAATATAACGTGTTTAGTGTCAAATGAAAGGTCTGAGTACATTCCGAAAATTTACATCTACACATGAACAAATATACACATGAACAAATATATAAACCACAAATATTTGAAAAAAAAAAGTCATAATAAATATATTTGTAAATACAATGTTCACTTTGTGTAACGACAGTCATGGTTTTATTTCTTTTTCATATATTTCCTTGTTAATTCTTATGTAACTATGGTTTGCCTGTAGCTACAAAAAAAAAATCAGCAGACGCCGCTCGGTCTCTATTTTATCAGTGGTCCTCCTTCCAGCTACCAAATTAACTAGATTGTAACTTTAACAATTTCCGTTGATATAAAGTTGTTTTATCCGACATAACGACGTCCGATATTAGTCTAAAAAGGCTAAAAAAGGACCGGACGAAGAAGATAATAATAATTCCAATTTCCTTTTGACATATTATAAAAGAAAAACTGTGCCTTTTCCGCGTCTTGTTATATGAGTTAAGAGGCAATGCGGCAAGATCTGTGTCCACTGAGAATCAGCAATGTGATGTGTTATTATGTGCAGTAATTGGAAAGAATATTGTCTTTTCTTATTATAGAGAAAGTAATTGGACTGACTAGGACTAATGATGATGAATATCAGTAGATTTGCTGGTGATGATGATTAAATTATTCTATTTTTATTTCTGAACTTCGTCGTTTTATTAACCGACTTAAAAAAAAGGAGGAGGTTATCAATTCGGTTGTATCTTTTTTTTTAACATTTTTGTTACGTCAGAAATCTGCTATTTACGAACCGATTTGAAAAATTATTTTTGTATTTGAAAGGATATACATGCATATTGGTCCTAATTTTATCAAAATCCTGTTCTGATGATGTGATCCATGAGGAATTGAGGGAACTCCTCAAACATTATCATACGAAGCATCAAAATGTAAATGTTGATTTGATTCCGATGACAATGTATTTATTTTTACGGTAAGCATGACTTGATTCTACACCTTTGGTTGGCTCCCGACAAGTAGACTCCTCAACGGTCAACATCACAGACATGAAATTTTGTATACACATTCAGTTATGATAGCCCGTTTTAAGTTTCCCCGTGACAGGACTGCGGCACCCAGGGTTGGCTTCCAAAGAGGGAACTCCTCAAAGGTCAACAGCTCAGGCACAAAAATGTGTATACGCATTCAATTATGATAGCCCGTTCTAAGTATCATGATGGCATGGCTGCTGCACTTACGAAACATTTTGGAGTCGGTTTTCTTTTAGTTAAAAATTTGTGTATTATTACAAACGTAGACGATCAACGAGCTTATAGTCCGGGAGCCGGCTATTCGGAAACCTTTCGTCATAACATACCAGGACAAATCGATTATGCATGAAGGGCCGGGTAAAAGACATCCTTGATAATATCCTAAATAATAGCATCGGCAGCCCATACCTCGTAGAAAACTTGTCATTTTTCGTCCCAGCTTGAACCATTAGAGCTCCTTGAACCTCCGAATTGCAACGCGCAAATATTAATTATGCACAAAATGCCCTTATGTATCGTCTTATGAACTAGGTTCCATCGTATAGATATTTATTTAATCATACTGCTTATATAACAGAATTATATAGAACCATTGAATTTATAATAATTAATATTTTTTGACGACACACTATTTATGTATGTATTTATTTTCTGTATTTATTTATTTATGTGTGTATTTTATTATTATTTATATGTCTATAAGTATGTATATGTATTTAAGAATGTGTATGTGTAGGTATATGTATTTAAAATAGTGTTTGTGTATATGTATGTATGTATAAAATGCAAACCATTCCTCTTCTATCGCTACTCCTCCGGATTGGATAACTTAAATTAATTAAAGTTAATTAATATTGCTAAACACTTATTGTAAAACAAGTAAACGGCCTCACATTGATTGTTAAGACCACATTAATGTAAAATGTTTTTGTAAAACATAAATGAAAAATAAAAAAAACTATACACCACTAAATTTTTCTTGTTCTGTTAAAAGTTGAGTTGCACTTTTTGAGGTCCAACCTATTGTATGAGGAAAGTATTTTAATTTTCGTTCTAAATTTTGAAAGAAATGTAGTTTTACACAGCGCGTGTCATTTTTTTTCGAAATTGGAACGAAAATTAAAATCCTATTCTCATACAATAGGTTGGACTTAGACAAAACCTGCACCGGAAGTAGCAACTTTTCTTTTAACCGGACAATAGAATTGTAATGATGTATAGATTTTCATCGATATCTTTAATCCGGTTTTTCATACCCGATTTTTCTTTGTATCTTATGACGTATAGCCGGATCACGGACTATTTGAAGGGTAGACCGCGGCTCTTCCTTAGAGGATGTATAGTGGTCGCTTGACGCGGGTAATATTAGTCATTTTAAATCCATCGGCTAGTGATGTGTATCGACATGAGATGCCCAATTATTGTCGATTTTTTATTTGAGAGGTAGTCCGAATATACTTTATTTTTTGTTGTTGTATTTTAGGGTTTATTAAAAAAAAATAGAACTTCGTGTGGGCACGCCTAGTGTATCCTAAAACTTATCCTCCTGAATCCTAAATAAATCTCTTCGAATATTTTTTCCTACATTGTGTCACCGCCAGAACTATTTTATGTGCGGTCGAAAAGGTTGAAATTCGACGCTTGTGATCGTATCACATACGGCACAGTGTTACAGTGGTTAGGTAGCCTGATCTTACACTATATGGTTCCGGGTTCGATTCGCCGCTGGGTCACCATTTTCCTTTGGGATAAAATTAACGGAATTGCATTTAAATTCTGTCGATCGTATGTAATATCAAGAAATACAGTTACACACTTTTACAAGCACACATTCATATAAACACTCCATAGTAGTGTTGGTTGTAAGAGATTGTCGTATGACAATAAACCCGCCAATAGTGAAATGTCACAATAAAGGGTAGAAACCAACAAACTATCGTGTTTTTGCTCGCCAATCCTTGACATAGACAAAATATATAAAAATCGAGTTCTCGCGTGTCGTGTATTTCGGGAGTTCTTTCATATGGACTATACCAGCTTCTGGGTAGCTACCTATCAGCGGAGAAATCAGCGTTTCAGCGTTTTAAGGCACTTCTTTTTTTTATTTCTGGTTCTTATCCGCACTTTGGCTGTTCAGCTCTCACCATACCTTAATTGGGATACAGTCCGCCGCCTAACTTTCCGTATATCGACCACCGTTTATCTTCCCTGTGTATCTATCTGTTATAAGTATCAGTTCATAAACCATAAGAGAAATAAGGTTGAAATTCGCATGTAAAACAGAGAACCCGGCAATTTTCAATAAATAGATCTTTGATGATGGAGTACTGTTTTTTATGATAGAGTTTTTCGTATCATATAACATTGAGACGAGCAATCATAATATCATAAGTAGCGCAGTCGGAATTAGACTTGAGAAGACTTGTTTACATTGGCAATTGGCAATTTAAACTACAACTGCGGTACAAGCCGAGAGATTGAAACCATTGTACAAAAAGCTAGAGCTTCTTACTTTAACCCTTAAAGGACCATGGGACATATGTGTCTCATAAATTGAAAGTCATTTTATAAATTATCGAATACGAATAATTTATAAATTTTATTTTTTCCATGGTATTGAGACATGAAAATTTTAATAATAGCAACAAATAAAAAATAAATAATAATATACCGTTATATATTTTTTACTATATATACTTTAATATATACAGTATATAGGGGGAGTATATACAGTAGGTATATATACCGTAATATACTTTTTAGTTACGTATGACTTTTGAGATAAATTAAAAATAATCACATTTTGGAAAAGTTATAAATTTCCATCTTTATAGACCACAGGGGCACTTATGTCCCATCAATTTATACAAAATCTATTATATCAATTTTCACAAAACTTGACATTGTGATTTACATTATCAACCTTTAACAATTTTATATATCAAAAATGTCCATACTATTATGGTTCTCAAAGGATTAAGTTGTATAAGACCATATTCTGAAAACCTGAAGATCTATCTCATTAGATCTATTTTGTTTCTGTATTATAAATAGGACCAACATTGAGAAGAAAATAATAACGTTGGACAAACAGAGCGACCCTTAGCAATTTGATTGATGGAATACGTCAAGGCTGCCTAAAACTTTCATTCGGAAAATCGGCGATCTGCTAACACATCTTGTATAGCGGGTTAATGAGCGACACAGGCAAACCTCTAATTTTCGGCATTGTTTTGTTTCTATTTCTAGTTTAAGAAATATTTTATTATTCTTGGATTTAGGCGTAATAAATAAATACATTTTCATTAAATTAGAAATACCCTTCTCTTGCTTTTGACGTTTTCCATCTGTCGCTGCGTGCATTCGCCTATGCTTTGTGATCCCCAGAGTTCGATGCCGATCCGCGAATATGTGACAGTCATTGAGATGATGGGCAGGAAGTAGGTCAGAATCATGAACGCCACATTGTACCTGGTGAACAAAAGACGAGTAAAATTAACAAAAGTGCCGCAACACAAAGACCGCCCGAGGCGGGTCGTTAATTCCCTCGCCTTGAAAAAAAAGGTGTGAGCTGTTTTTCGCAAATGTAATAAAAAAAGTATAGTAGACGTTATCTAGCAATCACTACATTGTCAAGAAAGCCTAGAAAGCTTGTTTTGGAACTCGCTAGAAAACCTTATCTTAAACCTCAATTGATACTACCATACTGAGAAAAATATTAGATTTCTTATTACATTACTATTATGTTATTTATGTTTTTTACAGAATAATGATATTTTAATCGTAATTATGTCGAATTTTAAGAAATTTGTTTAACTTCTTTACTGGATTATATGAAATAACATGTTCCTTACGGCTATTGAGAAACTAACAGTATACCGTAGCTTCAACATGATTCATGTTCCGATTTACGACCTTACGTATGAATTGACATGCTGTCATGTTAGAAGCAAGAACTCGAGGTCGCGGCCTAATGAAATAACATTACGTTTTGAGTGGCAATCTTTTCGTTAACAGTCGGCAATATTGACACACTGAAACACTATTCTAGGCTGTTGCGAACTAAGTAAGTATGGATACATCTACAAATAATGCTGATTCATTCAGACATTAGTATGTAAGTATATTAAAAAATATATGTTACTTAATTACAGCAGTATACATTTCCATTCTGTACGTATACTTGCTACAACACAGCGTAGGGAAGTATCATTACTGAAATGGTTCCAGAACACACCCGTGACTTAAATACCGTCACGCCAACATCGTTACGCATCATGCTAATTCATACGTATGAATCACAGTTCATTTTGTTTACGTAATCCCTGTTGAAACATGCGTATTTCCGTATATTACAGCCGTATATTTTTCTCAGTGTACATTGACAATATGTGCTCTAAGTTATCGTCAGTAGTTTACCCCATACAAAAAGTTAGATTTTTAGCTGGAGAACAAGCTATCTCAAATGTCTCTCATTCCTGTTTGCCTTCAAGGATGAAATATGAAATTTTGCTGTGGAAATTTCGATTCCGATTGTTGACGTGTTTGTTGTTTGTTTTACAAAAGCAGCTAAGATTTGTGGGCTAAAGAGAGGAAAGCAACTCAGGCCAATATTTGCAGTCGGGGAACCTGAATCAACCTCGGGATATGTATACCTGTACGTTATTGTAAGTGTAAAATTGAATATTATGAGCTTCATTCAACACATTATATCCCAAAAAGTTAGGATCAGTAAATGTCGGAGGTCATTTACAAAACTAAAGTTTATTTTGCAAACTACAGCCTACCATTAAGAAACTTTAATAAACTTCATTGAAAAGTTGCACAAAGAGGAATCCCGAGGAGCGTGCTCTTAAGAAGAATAAAGATTTATATTATATTAAGAATAGGTTTAATCATTTTCTTTACATTTTCAATCCAAAGTCTAAATGAATTGAAAAAAAAAGTTTCTCTAATATAATATAGGAAATGTATATATAGAATATTAATATAAATTGGACTATCGTAATACTATTCATTATACTCATTTTTTTACTATTTTTAATTTATCTTGACTAGCGACATTATTGAATTTAGTGACAAGTTAATAATAATCATAAATTCCGTTGATAATTTTTATGTTCTAGATTATTGATTATTATTGTTTTAATGTACATTATTAAGTACTGGTTAAATATTAGTTACAGCATTAGCCTAATATTTTTGAACTTATCCCATTTAAATATAAAGGATATTCTGATTTATGCCGATGATACGATGCCTTTAGACGATCGTGCATTACTGCAAAAAGATATTGAACGCGTAAGTCAGTACTGCAAAAATAACTGAATCTTTATCAATTCTAGAAGTGCTACGTTGACATAATGACATTCTCCCGAAAATCCTCTAATGTTCACCATGATTATCAACTAAATGATAACCAATAAAAAAACAAGTGACCTCTAATCGAGACCTTTGAGTGATGCTCGAAAGCAAAATGATCTTCACTAGCAAAATGATATAGATTATGCAATTATGAAAGCGAACAAATTACTATGACTCTTTCCTAGAGTATCGACCATTTTTAAAGTAATACTCTGAAATTGTTAATTCCTATGTCAGAAGTCATTTATAACTTGCTCCGGACGTTTGGAATCAACAGTACAATACGTATATCTCTATAAAAGAGGCAGTACTATATTGTAGCGTCCGTAGCCACGTTGACACCGGTTCTCCTCGAAATATTTTGATCTTTATTAAACAGCCAACCTGAAACGGAATCGAAAAAAAGAAACATTTCTTCACCTAACGTCGTTTTAAATGACTTCAAATGACTTCGTTTTAAATGACTTCATGCTAAATTTGAATATAATCCCAAAACGCACAATTGAAAAACGGCCGAATTGAAACAGGGACATCGCTAACCATGATTTTTATGATTATTATTACTAAATATACATATTCATATGGCTTCAACATTTATGTACATAGATTAAACTGACAAAACTAGGACATATTTTCTAGGCCAATTATATTTGTGCTTCTCGCCGTAAAGACTCCATGATAAACAGCAATTTATTAAACTTCAAGTGCGGTGGTTGAACAAACAGCCCGGCGGCGCCGATGATGCAAATATTTTCTATTCCGATGACGCGTATAGAAAGTCATATGAAATTTTAGAGATTCATTATCATAGAAACTTGATATAATGTTTCTTATCACGATCTTATGTTTGACCACCTCTGATGTTAGCAATCAAAACGATATCTTTTACACTCTACAAGTAGTACAATAACGCAAAATACAAAAACATCCGTAGTTGCGTTGAAGCACTGATAACCGTCATATTAATGAAGTTAAGCAGTATCGGGCGTGGTCATTACTTGGATAGATGACTGCCACGTGATGTTATAAAGCCGGCTTCCTATAAGCGTTAGACAGTAAGCTTGGCCGTTACAGTTGGGAGCTAATGGGTCCAGTGCAGTTGATCCATTATGACTCATGTGTTAGGGTCGGCCGAACTCACAGGTCAACACCCATCTGACAAGTGTGGTATTAATAAATGGTTTACAATTTTACCATCGTATGGCGTGCGATTACATGCTGTGTATTGCGGATTGTCAACTACTACGGGCGAACCCGACACCCCTGGAAGTTATAACGATATCTCTGCGTCCACTTCCATAGAGTGGACGTGGAGATAGACTTTAGGGACTGTCACAGTCCACAGACTAAACTACACCAGCACTCCGTAAGAGGCCAACGCTTTAGCGCGAGACACCGGGAAGTGAACCCAGCGGGCTGACCTCACGCCCTTACTACCAGATCTGAACGGATCTCTGCATCCTTCAGTCTGGTCACAGATTCAAAGGCGCTTGCGTGGCCTCTAACTACTGTTAGCGGTAAATTAGTTAGAATTTATTACGGACCGTGGCGCTCTTTGCCCGTCAATACCACTCGTTATGAGGTGGCCAACAGATCGTTTCAAAGGCGGCTGACATCAGGTCAATAACTACCCCCGATGCTTAGGAAACGTACGTTTTCAGACTCCCCTGATTATTCGCCGGAGTGCACAATCGATTGGCTGTTTGTTCCGCCCGAGGTGTTCTCCCAGATCGAACCTAAGTTACCAACTGCCGACGACTGGACTTACAGCCATAGGCAGAGTTCAGAAAAAGGACTTCTGTTCACAAAAACCTATTCAAGAAAACGTAAAACTGAATTTAAAAAGCGATTAAAACACAAAAATATAGCACAGCCATTACTTTGAGGTCGATAGAACATCCTTATAATTAAATAGTAATTATAGAAATTCGAATTGATCGATCGCCAGATTTTGGTCTAAATTGACTAAATGTGACGAATTTTTAGTCTATGACTTATATATCTTTGCAAACGTTAAAAGCGTAGAAACTTTATTGAAAAATTTTAAGCAGGTATCGATTTTTCTAGGAAAGCTACAAAATTAAACAATCCAATCCCATATTCGCCAATATCTAAAAGGGCAAGACACCAAAAGAAGAAAACGAATAATTCGATTCATGATTTCTCTATTCCGAGAGGGAACAAGAACAAAAATTGGCAATGTCTCGAAAAGGAGACGGCACTTCAAGGACCGTTCAGCAAATTTTCAACACTATTTATTTATTTCTTCAAGAAATTACATAAGAATTATTTAAAATCATAATGATTCTACGTCAACTAGAGTTGTCAACTGCAACGGGCGAGCCCGTCACTTTAGGAAGTTTTAATGATTAGTCGTTCTGTCTGTGAAGTCTAGTGAAGTGAGCGCAGAAGACTTGGACAAAAACAGTCAACCGTCAAGCTCCGCCACATGCCCGTAAGAGACCAACGCCTTAACCGCGAGATAGCCAGGAGTGTTACCCAGCGGGCTAACACTCACACCCTTACTTTCAATTGCGACTAGATTACTCCAGTCTCTCGATTGGATATGGGTTCGAGGTCGCTTGCGCGGTCCTCTTCCTTACGAAGCAGTGAAACGGTGTATAACGCTCAAATCTACACGAGGCAGCTGCAGTTGATTTCCAACTAAATTCGGCATTTTTTTGCACAGTCAAGTGAGGACTAATGTCATTTCTTCTGATCGATACGAAATTAACATACATTTCTCACCCCACTCACAACTATTGCGTCACTGCTTACAATATAAAACGCAGTACATTTCGATCGATCAATATCATTCCCTGGAGGACAGTATCCGAGCATTATCAAGTACTCGCGCTCTTCTTTATCTTCGAGTCAACAAATCACGCATAGTATACGCGACTATCATTATCTTCGAATCTATCGCGGCGCTTCACACTTCGGATACGCAACCACGGCTTCACCTCGCGCCCACACTACCTACACAACGGCGAAATAACAATCAAGGCGTTACGAACTGGCAACCTACTACAGACCTTCTGATTAAATATTTCAACTTCAACATCCACGACTTTCAATAACGGAGAAAACTTCCTGATGAGAACCACCCTTCGCTCACAATCAATTGGAGTCAAGTGAAGGGTGGCCACTCTCACAGGCCCATTAGCTCTACGTCACTCCTAACTTGGCTGCGCCCGAACCAAAAAAGACACCATTTTTATATTCCTCTTCTTGAAGTGCCTCTCCATTACCGGAGGTTGGCCGTTAGTTCTGAAAACTTTTTTCGGTCTTGTGCCACCCGGAAGAGCTGTTCCGTATCACTGTCCACTCTCTGACATTGCGCAGCCACGACTTTTTCCTCCTTCCAGGACGCCGTTTACCCTCAATTTTGCCCATCAATATCAGTTGAAGCAGCTGATATCTGTCATGCCGCAAAACGTGCCCCAGATATTCAATTTTGGGCTTTATGAGGGTGTGCAACAATTTTAGGTTCGTACCAGCACTCTGAAGTACTTTATCATTGCTAACTTTATGAGTCCAGCTTATACGGAGCATTCAATAGTAGGACCACTTCTCAAACGCTTCTAGCCGCCCGTCTAGTGCCCGCTTTTATGGTCCGGACCTCGCTGTCGTACATAACCACTGGCCAGATGTTGCAATGAAGGATCCGAGTTTTGAGTCTTAGATTAATTTGCCGGCAACACAAAACTTTTCTCATTTTATTGAACGAGGCACGAGCGATTTCTATTCTGGTCTTAATTTCTTAATCAAGGTTCCATATTTCATTCGCCCATGCACCGACATATTTGTACTGCTAGACCCGCTCAAGAACTGCTACCGATATAGTAGGCTGTAAATCAGAATCCCTGGTAATTACCATTACTTTGGTCTTTGAAATATTTATGGACAAGTCAGCCTTTTCACTGAATTCGTTAACTCTGTTAACTAACCAATTTTTATGTAATAGAAATTCATTACGTAATTTTATAAAAAAATGTTTCCTAATCTAATGGTATCATAATCTAAGATCAAAATGTTTACGAAATCGTTACAGTAAATTAAAAAAAAAAACAAACAAAATAATTATTAAATAATAAAGTAGTCGAAAATAATTATGAAATAAATCCATTACGTAATAAATAATATTACATAATCAAAAATTTTGGCATATTTTTAAAAGGACGTATCGTTGCTCGGTGAAGGTAAGTTACTTCTTTCCCTTGTAATTTGCAAGCGGCAACGCGTATTGGTTAAGCGGGACAGCATGCTATTATTTATTTCTATCGACGCAATTTGTAGTTTAAAACACACCTTCTACGACGTCACGGCAGCCATCCTCGACAAATTGGATCGGTTGCAAAATATGTGCATTAGGTATATCTACAATGCGAAAAAAAAATGATCACGTCTCTGAGTATAGAAGCAGACTTTATTGGCTTCGAATACGCGAACGTAGAAACCTGCATATTCTTATAGCTTATTTATAGCATCCTTAACAATCCTACCGCTCCCTCCTACCTAACCGAAAAATTCAATCACTTAGGAAGTCATGGACTTCCAATCCATTCCAGCCAGGATAGTTAAATCGCGATTCCCACTCATAATTTTTCTATTTTTACATATTCCTTCACCGTTCATACAGCTAGACTATTGAACCAGCTCCCGTCAAATATCAGAAACAGACCAACGGTTTCTACTTTTCAAGTGTCTTTGAAAAAACATTTCAGGTCCCTAAATTCCTAGTTATCCTACGTCTCATCCCATTCTCTGCTATCGTTCGCTCCTTGCGAATATTATAAATCCTAATTATATTTTTTAAAAAGCGGCATTTTTGTTACTTGGTTTTTTGTTATTTAATAAGGTTTTTTGTTTGTTTTATCTATTAGCACATACATTCTTACACTTCCCCGTAGGTTGACTGTACGAGATTGTAGTTGAGGCAATAAGTCCGCCTGGTGTATGTTTATTTAAAAAAAAAGGTGCAATAAAGAATTTCTATCTATATTCTTTATGGCCATAATATATTCTCATCTATTTTACTCTTCTACACCGATTCAGGTTATAATAATCCTGCATGTACCCACATTAGTCCAAGCATATGAGATCCTTGTCTTTTCCAGGAAAAAAATCCGGAAGTGGTTCATCTGACGAATTTAGTATGTAAATATGAATTGTAGGAAATTTTGTCTACTCTAATTTTGTACTAAATAGTCGTTATCAAAAAATGTTTTATTCGTGAAATATATAAGCGGAAAATTATAAGCAGAAAATATTTTTTTTTTTAGTTTATTCATATTTTTTTTTTCATATAGCCTCATTATTACCAATGTTATAAGGTAACTCGGAAAAATTTCACACGCAAATATAGCAAATGGTCAGTGCCCACCTAACTAGGACTGTAATGTCCTGTATCTAGGCGGGTCAGAGTAAACAATTTAAATTAGCCATTTAATTTATAAAGAACTAAGTTGACTAACGTTTTATTTTTAGAAATAGTAAATGTACCTGATTAAAATTTAATATATAATATAATAATCTGTATAAATATCACAATGTATATACCTAATCATATATATGTAATAATATGGTAAATACATAGATACCTGAATTCGATTATAATAAATAATAAATATATTATGGTATAAACATATTTATATTAGAATACAATTGTAAAAATATTGCGAAAAATAAGAAATACCATACGATATATTATGATTATATGCATAATACTTTATGTATACGTATACGATATTAGCTTTAAAATCAGCCATTATACATTATACGCTATAGAAGACAAGTGTTCAGATTTAGACCTCCCTAATTCAAATAACCATTTATTTATATTATATTTAAACTGTTGAATGTTCTTTAGGTGTTTCCATTTCTTTTCTATGTCATTATATAACCTGGGCCTAAGAAAGAAAGGTTGTCTTTGTGCAAATGTTGTTTGGAATCGAGGAATAAGGAAATTTTGTTTCCGTTAACTCCGAGTATTGCAGTTTTGCTGACTTTGAGGTGCCTATCTTTATATTTATGAAAAAATACTATCACATATTTTAGAAACAATTGCTTGACGTCAAGGACTTTAGTTTCTTTGAAAAGACGCTCGGACTGGTAGTCGTCAGGCTTCCTATAAATTATCCGTAACAGCTAAATTAAATGATTTTATTACGGTTTTTCGCGATTCCTGAAGTTAGCTCTCCTCTGGCGAGGTCGCAAAGTTGAAAATCGGGTTCAGCGTCTAAAAATACATATAAAATCGTCGAGAAAAATGCTCCCGGATTTTTTCCCCCATATGCTTGGACTACATGTATAATGCAAGTTTTATTATCGACGAGCACTTATTAAAATTAAATAATCGAATTTCTAAAAACACCTATGTTTATTCAATTTCTGTCCCTTTGGTTTAGAATCGAACAGATTTTTATCAAACCCCATTATTGCCGACTTGGATTTTTTTCGTTCCCATTCTGTATCACCTCGGTGGTCTCTTATTGTATTCCTCGCGCCTGTGTCAACAATTGGGATTCCACTGATAATATTTGTCGGTCTGAAAATTCATTCACCATCAATAATATGCAAATAAAAAGGGAATTTCTGCGCGGAGGGCGAATTTAAGGAGATATTCTCGATAAGGGAATAGGACCTTCGGGAGGGGTAATATTTTCCTTTGTTTCTTCAACAACGACTGTAAAAAGAAACTGAAATGATCTTTTATTTTAATAACCTAGTTATAGAAGACTAGTTATCATAAATACTCCTAAAATTGACAAAATCAAAAAGATTAGGACATTCAACGAAACGGTCGGTTATTCCGGATTATGGAGACATTCGTCAGCGAGAACTATCGCGGTTGTTTGACATTATAAATAAGATAAAAACGAATTTACCTCGTGAAATTTGTAGTCCCCGACGTTTCGGCGATGTTGCAACCGCCGTTGTACAGGGTAGACTGAAGCGCCGTAAATCCTTTGTTTTGCGAGGAGGCGAAAAACCACTGCCACTGCGCATATTATATAAGTGGTGGGCACGTGCAGCTTGGGCCACAAGATCCATTTTGTTCTCGGATCGGCTCAACTCAAGATTCAAATCCTATTCAGAAGCCTCCTCGTGCGGAAGGCTAGAACGGGAAAGACTCTCGCGTCTCAGGCTTCACAACTGGTGGACCGATTTCTCCTGGCGGGGTTGCATTCCGGCGCTACTGGACGGTTTGCACACCATTCGGCGACGCCAATTGGTTGTGCACTCTGACTAATTGCTGAAGGAGTCTGGAGACTATGGAAATATACTGTTTCTTAAGCAGCGGGGGTGGATGTTGACCTGCTGTCATGCCACTCTTGAAATGACCTTTAACCACCCGATTCCGTGTGGCACTACGGGCAATAGACGCCTAGGTCCGCGATAAATTCAAATTGAATTACGGCTGTAATGCAGCAGGTAGAGGCCGCGTAAGCGATTTCAGACCCGTAACCAGTCGGGAGGACGGAGGTGTCCTGAAGATTAACTCCAGACGAAGATATCCTACCAAAACTATTAGGTAGGGGGCGAGGCTGCCCGTCAGTATCTTTCCCGGTGCCTCGCCGTAAGGGCTTTGCATCTAACGGGCTTGTTGGCGAAGCTAGACAGCTGATTGTCATGTCTCTACGTCTTCTATGTTCATCTCACGGCTGACAGAACGATCACATATCGTTATACTAGCCTGGGGTGACGGATTCGCCCTTTGTACTCGACACCGCCCTACTGTGGTGGGGCAGCGGGATTGACGCGCGCGAATTTCGAAAATCCACAGTGCACACAACACTCACTGTTTCCTGTGTTACATCTCTGTGTTCGCCAACGGCTATTGGGAATATTTTTAGAAGAGGGTTCATCGTAGAAGAGAGTTTAAAACCGTCATCTTTTGGGGTTCTTATTACTTGAATGGCTTCCCGAATCGTGCGGGGAAAATAAAATTGTTCTCTGTATAGCACAAGGGGATTTTGAAATTGCACCCAGTGGTTAGTTCCGCTATCAATATGTAATCGCAGATCGCTGATTTCTCGTTGAATATTTTTGATAGCTTTGGCAATAATAGGTAATATAAAATTATTTTATTATTTTTAGCTTTGATGTGATCAGTCGAGTGGCTATGTGTTACAGATTTCTCGCGGTAAATTCGTTATTATCTTATTTATAACATTCATCGCCCTTCTTAGTATTGTGGTAAACAATGAGATAGGAAATGTTATCCCGCTATTTATCAATTCACTGAAATGGTCGACCACTTTTCGGTCTGCCAGCCATGAATCAAGATCTGTATTCAGGTCACTGGCTTGTCAAGTGGGTCAAAACGTCATCCTTCGGCTATCCACCGCAAAGTATAAATTCCCGCAATCGCTGAAACTCAAGAGGCTTTTCAACACCGAATTTCTCTGTATTTTGCCTTAAATTATATTGTAGAGGGAAGTATTATAAATATTATCGCTTTGTTAAATATTATAACATAATATATAAGACACAACCAGAAATATTTCGACAAAGATAATTCCTTGAAGAGGAGGGAAAACATGCATAAGGGTCAAATCAATAAATCGCATAATATAAAAACTAGTAGTAATATGAGACGTACAAGTACCTACTTTCTTTTACAAACATTAGCGCTGGATCCGGGTCGGTTTGTACATATATGGCAGCTGTAATGAGTTCATCCATACGACGAATATTACGAAACGAGGAATTGCCGAAAGAATTTTTCAATAGGATAGTTCATTTAAAATGTGGTATTACATAATTAAATATTTTATTTTCTTATTACTATCTATTTATTAATTAATTCATTTATTTCCATATTAATATCATGTTTATGAATCTATTTACGGTTTTTTTCTGCTCTATTTATTTTATATTTATTCTTTTAATACTTTGGAGTGTTTAGTAACTTAGCAATTACTTTTCAAAATATTTTCTGTTCATTTAAATAACCCTAATAATTTATAATTTAACTTTAAAAAATGCTTGTATATTTTTAACTTTTAATTTATATAGAATAACGCACTATATGACCGTTTAATTGGTGGAAACATATAAATGGTTAATGTTTGTTATATTTTGATTAGGTGAATATGTTTTTTGACTGTTTCCTAAATAAAATAAAATAAAATAAAATAAAATGAAAAGTCATGACCCTAAAGTATATCAGCTTTAAATTTTGTATCTCAAGAACGCATACTGTGATTTTAAAAATAGCATCCGGTAATCTGTTATCTGTTCTGTGTCTGTGTCTATTCGGATGGCTAATAAAAAAGACAATAGCCATTTTGGGTCCACTTTTCCAATAGCTGTAAATCTTAAAAATATCTCTTTATGTAGAGCATTTATTAATATTTCTAATCATCACAATTATGAGCCGTTTCTGAATTATATCTCATTAAATATGGCTATGGCTAATTACCTTTATCCCCTAGGGCACATAACACATCCAGGAATTGTGTTTTTAATAACTATTTAAACGAAAACCGTTGCGGAATACACGAAACGAAAAACTCATACGCTGTGTGAGTACAAACTATATACTCCTGAAAATGCTCGAGTTTGTCAGCAGTATATGGAGGGGAAATATTGAGAGTTGAACTTGCTTGAACTCTGTTGTGTTTCTTATGATTTCATTCCAGTTCTGTTTCCTGACGTATGTAATATGCTAAGGTCGGCCGTTCAATATGGTGTGCCCAGGGACCGTACATCATAATATACTATATTTTATGGATCTTCACTGCATATAATATATTTTAAATAAATAATTGGCTGTGGGTTTTCGTGTAATTAGGCAAATCTAAGAAGATTCCGAACTTCAAAATTCCGAAACGGCTCATAATTGAGGTAAGTTGGAGTACCTCAATTATGAGCGTACCTTATTAATATTCTAGATAAATAGATCTTCCCGCAGGTAAATACGTTATTGTTATTGGACAGGTGGCCCCAGCGTCCATACATTATTGCTTATTGTCCTTTGGTGACCACATTAATATTTCTTGTAAAGGAAGTGGCAGAA
This sequence comes from Micropterix aruncella, assembly GCA_944548615.1. Classification (NCBI taxonomy): domain Eukaryota; kingdom Metazoa; phylum Arthropoda; class Insecta; order Lepidoptera; family Micropterigidae; genus Micropterix; species Micropterix aruncella. The sequence continues at coordinate 12,618,746 of OX155955.1, read as the reverse complement.
ATTGAGGTTCAGAAATTCCCCCATTAATATTTTATATCAGCCTTTCATTAGCTATCCAAATTAATACAAAAAGTACTATATAGACTGAATTTTTGAAATCCGACAGTATGTTCTTGAGTTACAAAACTTAAATCTGATTAACTAAATGGTATTAACATTCGCTAAATAGTTTTATTGATTGTATGGATGAACTGGATAGAGCTGCTAAATACAAAACGATCCGAGCCCAGCGCTAGCGTTCTGAAAAGCACTGGTACGTTTCATCTTACTACTAGTTCATATAGATCGAGCTAAAACGTCGGGTGCTAAACACCACGTAATAAATAAGTTTTATCTTGTTTATAATGCCAAACAATAGCAATAGTCTTTAATTCTATATCCTAAGTAGAAAGTGGAAAGTTGCATATCTCAATTTTGCTTAATGGGTAGAAAAGGGGCAGTGAGGTGGGTTTGCAAAAAACATAACATATACAGAATTTTTCCACTTTCTTTAAATAATTCGTGTGAAAAGTTTTATCGGGATTGGATAAAAACTGTGGAAATGTATAACAAATATACAAATACGAGTACAGTACAAGTCGATATAACGAATTTCAATGGGATAACAATAAATAGTTTGTAACATCGAGGACCTTAAAAAAAGGAATTTGTAACATCGAGGTTCGATAAATCGAACTAAGGTTTTACAGGCCTACCAAACGAAAATGCACTAATATAATACACAGAAGTTTATTTTGTAATACTTTATGACTAATTATGACCTTACATACTGTATTTGACTAAATATAATATTTTCATATTGACACCATAGACACAATGGGCTCGATTGCGTTTCATCGTGAATTAAAATCGGAAATTAGTTCATAGGAACGAGACAGGGCAATGTGAAATAAACGATTGTTACGTTTCCGCATTAAAATTACCCACCAAGACAATACAGGTCAATGTAACAACGCTCGAAACGTCTTCAAATTTATTCGGACGAATATAAGTTCGACAGGTAGTTTTGGTGCGGGGAAACGACGATCGTTCATTTCATATTCCGCTCTAACGTATTGCTCTGTCTCGTTCGGTTGAACTAAGTTCCTATGTTCACGAACTAATGTTTCTTCATGGACATAGGAACTTCATAGGTTTCTTCACGAAGAAACGCAATCGGGCCCAATGTCACTAACCTGACCTTAAAGCATCGCATCACTCGAGCCAATTCTTAGGCATAGTCTAGACAGGATTAACTGTTCTAATTAATGCATTGTTTGACATTAGCTATACTGAGGTATTCGTTACATAGAAGTGTTTAATTTATTCCGGGAGGATCAAAAATTTGCTACATCAAGGTTATTAATGCATTTTTTCGTAATATAGAGGTATATTTAATGGCATTGAATTTTATGGTATTTTCGAGGGCATTAAAATAAATTCGTTACATCCAGTAATTCGTTATATAAAAGTTAGTTATATCAGGGTTGTAGTATATAATAAATTAATAGTTAAAAAAACACTAAAAATACGCTTTTACAAATGCATGCAAAACCAAAAAATGCCTATCTTCCGGCTTCATCGTCAGACCTTGAAACCTAATCGTGGTCATAGTTCATTCCAAGACTTTTCTAACAAGTCCAAACACAAAACCTGTTCTGTCGCAAAAAAACGTGTTCTGAAATATTTAAAAGAAAACAATCTTTTATCTAATAACCAGTTTGGGTTTAGAGAAGGAATTGGCACAACTGATGCAATCGCAGAAGTGACACGTATTATTAATTGCAATGTGGATGAGGATAAAAAGTGCATAGCTGTTTTTTTGGATCTCGCAAAGGCATTCGATACGGTCTCGCACGATAAGCTCGTTCGGAGGTTGGGGGAAGTTGGAATCCAGCATGTCACACTCAACTGGTTTAAGACCTATTTGCAAAATAGAAAACAAATTATCACCATTAATCATGTAACCAGAAAACCGGAAAACCTGCCATTTGGCGTTCCTCAGGGTAGTGTTCTCGGGCCTATTTTATTTCTCATTTACATAAATAAATTATGCGATCTGGTGGGGTAAACCATTTCTTTTGCTGATGACACAGTCATTATCTTTGATGGGCATACCTGGAGGGACACTTTCTGTGCAGCCAATGCTGGTATTAATCAAGTACGTGAATGGTTAGATGAATCCCTTCTTAGCTTAAATATAAAAAAACGAAATATACAACTTTTAGTAATAATAATAAAGGACAACCATCACCATATCATACCGTAACTATTCACTCATGTAAAAATACACAGCAATGTAACTGCCCTTTCCTGGAAAGACAGAACACGTAAAATATCTCGGAATAATAATTGATAATATGCTGCGTTGGCAAAAGCACATTGAGATGTTGACAAGCAAGGTTCGAAAACTTTCCTACGTATTCCGCGAAGTGAGAAATATTTTAGACCCGGGAACACTAAAAAATACGTATTATGCATTATGCCAAAGCATTCTTTGTTAAGGCATAATCGGGTGGGGTGGTTGTGCATCAACTATCCTCCAGCCTCTTGAAGTAGCGCAAAAGTGTATACTAAAAATTATCGAGCGTAAACCGTATCGATATCCTACGAACCAGTTATATAAAGATAGTAATATTTTGGACCCAAGACTGTTGTACATTAAGATTCAAAATGCCACTTATTAACGCACGAGTGAGACTCACCAGAGCTGCAAAGAATGACGATATGATAGTGCCAAGAACTCGTACGACTTTCGGACAAAGACATTTCAACTTCATAGCACCGAGAATGTACAACTACCTGCCTGATGTCGTTAAACGCATTGAAACCAAAAACAAATTTAAAAAATCGGTTTCTAGGTGGCTTATTACAGAAGGCAGGGAAAACATCAATGGAATGTTGAATATTGTATATGAATTTTTTGTATATTAATTTTTCGCATTATTCTTCAATTTTAGACATATATTTTTACTTTCAAACATATTTTTACTTTTACTCTACACTTTAATAATTATTATCAAAGTAATAGAATTTCTACAAATTTTAATTGTTTTAATTATTTATTTTTTATATAATAATTATTGAGTAATTTGATTAGATACATTTAAACAATATTTTATAAAGTCTGCCTTAGAACAGGCCCTGGCCTAGTTAGGCGACTTTTATTCATTACTATATCTCCTCGAGAATCAGTGTTTTGCTAACGTCTCATATAGGTATATATACAACATGATATGGTAAACTGTACAAACGAACTTGTGTAATACTATAAATAAATAAATAAATAAACAGTTGTGATACGATGTTCCATCATGAAGTTCCAGTTCATATCTTCCGACTCCATCATCAGATCAGTTTGACAGTACCATATTATTGTATTGTCATCAGAACTACATACAGCTGCCAATTTTCATGACGCTACGATCCTTGGAAGATGGTTAAATTAGTTACCTTAGATTCCATTTCATAGCTAGTTACATACAGGTCGACCTAATAAAAACGTTTTAAAAATATACATTTTTATAGTCAATTTACAATAAACGAGGCATCATTAAAAGGATGAATATAAAGAAAAATACATATATAATAAAAATAAAAGCCACTCAGACAGCAATTAAGGAATCCAGGATCAGATTGGGAAATGCTTCTGTTTAAATGAGATAAATATGTTTATAATGTACTTACACGTATTCATGACTGGAATGATTGGTTGGCCCGTCAGGCCATTCCGCATAACAAACGACCCTGCCGAAACAAAAAAGACCAGATGTATAATTGCGGCTACTGAGAGACGGACTTTTGTACAAATAAACCGGACTGTGGATTTAGGGTGTAATTGGGTTTATTCAAGGTTTGTTTCGAAAAAGATTGGTCATTTTTATTTACATATATGAATATATACATGTATATACATGTAATATGTACATTAAATCTAATGAAGTTAAAATTAAAAAGGAAACTGCCCATTGTGCATTTTGTCGAATTATGTCGTATCTCAACTTATCGATGTATTTTTCAGTAATCAATCAATCAATTTTCATTAGAGTTAATATAGCACACTCGCTATTCCACACTCTTCTGTTTACACGTACTCTTTTACGGTCCATGCCTGTCAGGCATGTACCTTCGTGACTCACTTTCGAAAAGTTGTTAAAGAAACATTTTCCTACACACAGCCACTAACCAAATATTCCCATCATATCTTCTTTATTATTCCCTGGGCAAAAATAGTAAACAATAGTTTATTGTCACCATAACATAAGTTATTGGCTACATTTGTATAATTTTATTTTAAATTTAAATTGAATAATTTGATGCGTTCCTATTCTATGATTATAATTAAAAATTAGGTTGTCAAATGGTCGACTGTAAGATATTGGTAAAGTGATAAGTTCGCCATTTGTGATTAAATTGTTTTTTTTACAGACCAGTATAATATTCAGTAAGTAATGTTATTTTTAGCACAATAAATTTATTCTATCCTACTTTATTTAAATCGGGTAATGGTAGGGTTTTTACAGAATTCTTGATGCCTTGAACCTTTATTAAACTATACTTTCCCTTATATATTTCTTTTAAATTGGTGTATATCGAACAAGATTATATTCATTAGATTCAGAGAAGAATAATATTATTATGTCAACATGCTCATGAACTTGGTAAAACTTCTCACTTTCCCTGATCGTAAGTGACTATTAATTTTTTTTGTCCCTAGATCAATGGTTTTGTTTTGCAAACTTTTCTTAGCATACAATACATTTAAAGGGTAAAATTTAATACGTAAAAAGTCTTTGAGTTAGATAATGCTATTTTAAAGTTTTTGTATACTCATGAAATCCATTCCAAATGCTACTTTATGAACATATCTTACAATTTTTTTTATGAATGCTGCATTATTGTAATAAATTTTTAAAATTTTTGTTAAACTGTATGAATTTAGTTATTATCAACCGATAGAAAATTCCTAAATGACAGGTTATTTCCGAGTTAGAAGATATTTTCTTACTTTTTTCTATAACGGATATAAAGAGGGTTCCATTATAAATTCTTTTAAAGGAAAAAAACTCCCTCAGCCTCTTCCTAATCACATAAAGGTGGAGGCGTGAATAGAAGAACCCCATTGTACTCTGTCGCCTATTGAAAAGATGTGGGTGCTATTGACCGGAGGGCAATTGATTTTTTCAGAGATGTGACGTCAGCGCTTCTATTGTTTAGTATGCTCGTACTATTATATTTGGCGGTCATTCGCCAATATGATAGCGGAAGAAGGCTAATAGGCAGGAATGACGTCAAATACTTTCATTAGCGATAAATTGGACCTTGGGTAATGCTATTATTTTGATAGGTCGAAAATCTGGGCCTTTTCAATTATTAATATTAGGATAACCAAAAAAATATATAGTTTCTTTTCTTTACATCTTTGGAGCTAGATGAGTTAAAAAATGTTCTACCCTTGGCTTACCTTTTTATGCAATGTGGTATATATTTTAACCCACATAGAAAAGCTGAAGTTACTCATAGTCATACAGTTTAATATTTTATTTAAAGTGTTTCATTCTGTTGGCAACGCTATGCACCAACTGTAAATGCGTAAATAAGTAAAATAAAAACAATGTATACTAATCAAAACGTAATAGTAATGTCTGTATGCTGCGGTGATTAAGGTTGACGCATTGTGTGATGCAGTGAATTTTTGTCTTTCATAGCTGTATGTGTTGTTTCTTTTCTTTAAAAAAAATTACTAAATAAATTGTTTTTTTATAAAAAGAACTGTGCAACTAGGGTTTTTATTTTTTAAGTATGTGATGTATATATACACTAATAGTATAAAAACCCTAGTTCTTCGAAGAGTTCAGCAATGCTGCTATATTATAGTTTCAATGTAAATTTCCAAACAATCACCTGGATCTTTAAAGAAAACATACATTGTAATGTAATTTTCGATAAAATTATATTTTTTTACACAATATTGGCCCAATAGAAACCATTTAGCAAATGACAGCAGCAATACGTTCGATAAAAGGCATTTTATTCAATTACGTCATCGTAGGCTACGCAGCTCAGAGTAGCACATATTGCGTAGCACATCGTAGCAGCGGATTTAAACTACAACTACATATTATATATATGTACACATTAATATATACAGAAGGTGATCAAATAATTATACTGAAGCATGCATTTAAGTACTATATTGCATCTTTAAAAATTATTAAACTATTAAACTGTGCCTACTTACTATATACGCTCGGTGATTTTTTATTTGTAAATTACTATTTTTAAATTAAAATCTTTTGATTATACTTTATTCGATTACTGTAATTCCATAAATAATACATATATAATACAGTAATAGCAAAAACTACAGTTTTACATCCATATATAATTTGTAATAAAAATTACCGAACGTTAATAGTAAGCACAGTTTAAAAGTATAATAATTTTGAAAAATGTAAGTTACTTCTGAAATGTATGCTTTAGTATAATAATTTGGCCACCTTTCGTATCTTTAGTAGCTGTTCTATGATGATTTAGAATACTATGTCAGTTTATATGATTAATTGCTTACCTCATTTCTCCATTGTCCAATTTTAATGTATACGTAGTGAAGAATATTAGGTTTGGACAGCTTAGTATGATGCTGACCATCCAGATGGCCGCAGCCACTCCTAATGTAGCTCTCCTGCCGAGTCTAGGCCTGAGGGGACTCATTATCGCCACGTATCTGAGAAAAAATATAATAATCAAGTAGTAGTAAGATAACATTTACAAATCTTTTCAAAACGGCAGTGCCGAGCTTGTATCGGTTTTTATATGGCAGTTCCCTTTGAATATGAACGGTAACGAAGAAAAACTATGAATGCCACTTTTTTTTTCAGAAAATTACATAATGATGGCATCTTTTTCAGAAAATGACACAATAATGCAATCTTGTGGCTTGTTCCCGAACGAATCGAAGCATAAATCGATTTTGGAAGAAAGATATATAGTCTTCTCTTAAATAAAGGGAGAAGAGCATGTGTGACGTAAAACACAAAATTTTCGCTTTTTTATGAGGTTTAATTAAAAGGTATTATTTTTAATTCTAATTTATTCGGTTTATAGACCAATTTTTTTTTCTTCTCACACAAACTCTTCCAAAAATTAAATTTTTTAAGTTACTTAATTTTATAAATGGAACTACAAATAATTTTAAAAAGTTGATTATAATCATTATTCCCGTGACCTTCATATAGAGCTGCAACATCTAATAAGTTCATCTATACGACGAATAAAAAAAACTATTGGACAAAAGAATGATTAAAATCGGATAATTATTATTGTTTAAAGTTACGTCTTTCTAAGTCATTTAACTCAAATTTTGTAACTCTAGAACGTACAGTCTGAATTAAAAAATTCTTTTGATAATCTGTTTTTCTTATTAATTTGGATAGCAAATAAAAAGTTGGCGACGGTACGGAAGAAATTGTTATATCTCATTTTCAAAACGATAATAGATTCTCGTTTTTTTTTGGTGAATTCAATTCGCTTCGCGTCTGCATTAGATATCACTGAACGGCGCTAGCGTAATAACAGAACATTACGTTAAGTTATGCAACATGACAACCAAACTGCAGAATGCGGTGAGGATATATGCGAGCTTCTTTCAACATACTTTTGTTCGGTCTTCGATCCGGTAAATATTAACTCTGCTAGCGCCCCTACAGTAAATGCCATATCACAGTCCACATACACAGTGCCTATGTTGCGAGTCTCTCTAGATAAACTAAAAGAGAAACTCAGGAACCTGGACATTAATAAAGGCCCCGGACCGGATATGATTCCTCCAATATTCATACGAAACTGCGCTAATGAATTAGCCCTGCCCTTATTTATTATATATAATAAATCCCTACAGGAAGGAATTTTCCCAGACAAATGGAAAACAGCCCATGTGGTTCCGATTCACAAAAGCGGCGATTCCACTAATGTCAGGAATTATAGGCCGATAAGCATATTATGTACCTTTTCAAAAGTGTTCGAATCCCTCATGCGAGATCATCTATACCTGTACACTAAACCATCGCTAAGCGATACTCAGCATGGCTTTATGCACAATAGGTCAATCATCTCTAACCTCTTAGAATACACGGATTACTTATGCATGTCACTCGATAAGCGCATTCAGGTTGATACAGTTTACACTGACTTCAGCAAAGCCTTTGACAAAGTCAATCACGCTATACTGCTGGAAAAATTGGGGAGCTTCGGAATTCATGGAAATCTGCTGAGATGGCTGTCGTCATATATATCTAATCGTACACAACTGGTAAATGTGAATGGCTTCAAATCTGCACCGGCCGTTATTACCTCTGGGGTGCCGCAAGGCTCAAACCTAGGACCCCTACTGTTCCTTTATTACATTAACGACCTCTGCAATGAACTCAAATGTCCGCATCTTTTTTACGCTGACGACCTAAAAATATTTAATAGAATCTCGTGCTCCTCTGATAGCGACAAAATTCAGGACGACTTAAATACCTTAAGCAGATGGTGCACACGCAATGCCATGCAACTTAACATAGACAAATGCCACGTCATCACATTCACAAGGAACAAAAACATCCTCCGTAATAATTATTACATCAGCGACGCACCTCTTTCTAGAGTAAACCATATTCGGGATCTAGGTATTGTTTTCGATGAAAGATATGTTTTTCAAATTCATTTCAATGAGATGATTAAAAAGGCCAATAAAATGCTAGGGTTTATCTGCAGGGTTATGCAGCCGTTTCGTAATCCGAAATCTATGTTATTGGTCTACAACTCTGTAGTTAGATCTATACTAGAATTCGGTACAGTAATATGGAATCCTCTTTACAAAGTACACGGCGATAGAATCGAGAAAGTCCAAAGGAAATTCACCCGCATGCTGTCGTACAAATGTGGCCTTGGGAATAAGCTAAACAGTTATGAGGATCGTTTGTCTTATGTTGAAATGCTGTCATTAAAGGAACGTAGAATAAGTGCAGACATCTCGTGTCTCTACAAACTTATTAATAACAAGCTAGACAGTCCGGCCAGCTTAGCTAAAATTCCAATCCGCGTTCCCCAGAGGCATTCCAGAAATAATAACACATTTGCCAACCTATTACATGCAAATAATTTATCTTATAATAAACCTATAAGTAGGATGTGTCGCGCGTTCGATATGAACTGCCAAGGAAACGACATATTCAATGATACCTTTGCGAACATCAAAAAGTCCATACACTCTAAAACATTAGTGTAATGTAAAAATAAAAATATATATATGTAAAAATAAAAATATATGTAGATATGTATGTGTGTGTATATGTATATATGTATGTGTGTGTATGTATGTGTATATGTGGATATGTATGTATATATTTATGTATGTATGTGTGTATGTATATGTGTGTGTGTATGTATGTATATATATATGTGTGTGTATGTATATATGTATGTATGTATGAATATATATATATATGTATATGTATGTGTATGTGTGTGTATATGTATATATATATATATATATATATATATATATATATATATATATATATATATATATATATATATATATATATATATATATATATATATATATATATATATATATATATATATATATATATATATATATATATATATATATATATATATATATATATATATATATATAATATCTAGATTAGAGCCTTATTAACGGATGCATTGTAACAATATTATAGGATAGTAGGTTAGAGCATATTATGTAAGGCACTATGTTATTAATGAAATGTACCACCTACTATCTGTTTCGTTACAAATAAATAAATAAATAAATAAATAAATAAATAAATTACGTAAATGATCAATACGATTGCATATTATAAAGTGGTTTTGACTTAAGGAAGATCTAACATCGCATAATCAAAATAAAATGTATAACTACAATTTGTTTTTGACTACTTATGTTATCCGAATAGTTAGATAAAACCTACAGTTTCAAATGACAATGTTTTATTTAATAACCTTTTAAATCGAATGAGAAATACAACATACATATCGATAAAAACGACCCAAACTGACTGTAATCATATTTACATTCAGATATAACATATCAATTTATGTCAATAATTAGATGAAACCTCTTAAGAAATTGAAAATGTATCAAAATTATTAGATTATGAAAAAAATTCAGCAAGGAATAAGAAACCCACAAGAACCGCGAAAACAACCATTACATTTAAACACGGGTTTTAGTAACACATCACCTGTAATTTTCGGAGTCTCCAATCTGATACTAACGAAAGAGTTTTCATTGCACGTTCATACAGCGATTATTATGATCCTTACTGGAAATGCCTTTTTGACCGTTTTTGCCTAATTTTGTTAATATATTTTTGGCTGAATAGAACGTATATAGAACATATAGCAGTTGGGTGGTGTCGACTACAACGGGCGAACCCGTCATCCCAGGCTGGTATAACGATGTGTGATCGTCTTTCAGCCGTGGAATGAGCGTAGAAGACTTAGACAATGACAATCCCCTACCTTGGTCCGCCAACTAGCCCGCGAAAGACCAACTCTTACCGCCCGGCACCGGGTAGTTAACACAGCTGGCAGACCAAGCGCCATTGCTACCAGTTATGGCCAGATTTCTCCGGCCTCCCGAGTGGTTATAGGTTCGAAGTCGCTTGCGAAGTCGCTTGCTCCTCTCCCTTGTGTAACGGTAATTCGGTGTCTACCGAATCTATCGCGGACCACGGAATCCTTTGCCCGGCTGTTAACCCGGTATCGCGTAGCCGAATGGTCGTTTCAAGAGCGGCTGCCATATTGTAAACAACCGCCCTAGCTCTATAGGAAACAAATCTATTCCCAGACTCCTCCGGATTTCTTTTGGAGTGTGCAATCGATTGGCTAACGCCGCACGGTTTCAAACCGCCCGGGAGTGCCCGAACTACGATTCTCAGGGGAACTGGCCCGCAGGCACAGATTCCTACCCGGGCTCACACTTCTGTTAGTAGGATGTCGGATGGATGTTGACCTGTGAGTTCGGCCGACTCAAACACATTTTATTTTATTTTATTTTAGTCATAATAGCTCAACTATACTAGGCCCATTAGCTCCCAAAACATATAGCAGTATTATTTGTAAAAATGCTAATATAATCCTCTCGGAAATGAAGTTCTCGTGAGTATACATTTGCCCTGACAGAATCGCCGGTCCGCTAGAATCTGAATTGGATAACACTTGCACAGGACCACCAGACAGTCACCGTGAGCTTCCGCGGAGAGATCTATCGATTTGGACACTGTTTAGCTGCATTTACTGGATGCTACCACTGTGATGGAAGCTTAAAGTTATCGTACAATTCATCGCACAAGGGACAATCCGATTCAGAAAACCTTTGTAGTGGTTTTTGCCGACGTGTTCTTGCTGCTGGCATTCATTTAGTTTTTAACGATAGCTGCTGCTAGCTCAGCTGTCGTTTGCGATGGATCGGCTTGCATTATCGCAGTAAGTCATATAACCATGAATCTTACTTTCTGGTCATCTACATTACGTACTCGACGTCGAAATTACTAGAATGGATGAAATCGATGTCCAAGATAGTCTCTCTGGACAGCGGCAGTTGCAATATCGCCAAAACGTCGGGTGCTTAAAACTTAACGCGATAAATTCACATTTAACCAACTTATAATGTCAAACAACATCGGTAGTCTTCGATTTCAAAGATTCGAGCTGGAAACCAAATCCAAATACATTTCTATTCAAAGGGATGTTATTGTTTTGATATGATGTTGATATTGTGCGTTGTAATCATGAGAGTTGAAAAATCGCGTTATTTTCGATGATTAATTTTACCGCAGCAGCAACGCAATAGAGACTACACTGAGAAAAATATAACAATGTAATACACGGAAATACGCATGTTTCAACAAGGATTATGTAAATAATTCGGAGTGCGGTCCATACGTATGAATTAACATGACGCGTAGCGGTGTTGGCGTGACGGTAGTTACTGTGTTGTAATGTTAAAACATAATGTTATTTCATTACGTCGCGACCTTGAGATCTCGCTTCTAACATGCCAGCTTGTAGTAGTATACGTACGGTTATATTCAGACACATAAATCATGTTGAAACTACAGTATATTGTTATTTTCTTATTAAGGAAAATTTTGATACATATCTAGTAATGGAGTTTGAACGAAATTCCTCGTAAATCAACTAAATTACGATTGAAACCGTAATAACAAAATGGTAATGTAAGAATTAATCCAATATTTTCGTCAGTGTATGCGCAATATCACACGGCCCGGTGGTATAGTGGTTAGGTCGCCTGATCTTACATTGTAAGGTCCCGGGTTCGATTCCCGGCTGGGTTACCATTTTCTGTTGGGATTTAATTAACGGAATTGCAATTTCAATTCTGTCGATGGAATGCAATAACAAGACACACACTTACAGACATGTTACACGCATACATACATATAACACGTCATAGTAGGGTTGGTGGTGAGAGATTATCATATGACAATAAACCCGCCCATTGTGACATTTTCACAATAAAGAGTATAAAAAAACAAACAAACAATATCATCAATAACTTGTATAGATCAGACGCCACATTATCGCCGAAAAGTCCGGTGCTACAAACTTCCCGCGATAAATTCGTTTTTATGCTATTTACGAAGTTATCTAAGTTCAAAGTAGTAAGTGTAAAGAAACGGCCATTACTGAGGTAAGAAACTCACTAATAAAGAATAATACATTCCAGCGCTTTTTCGTTTCATTTGGGCGCAGTTCTTTGCGCTTTGTCCGTGGCAATGTATTCCAATAAAGTGCACCACTTCGCTAGCGAATGAACGAAGCGGCCTACAAATGGAGAAATGCATGCCGCAGCGCAATAAACTGTAGCCCTGAACGCCGAGGTGCCCGCTTTATAACACGGAGAATTTAGTGCTGGCATTTCCAGCGGGCGGAATGACGCACTAAAAACGGATGCGAATCGCCAGGCGACTTTGAAATAATTCGTACCCAGGAGGGATGACGATGCGGCGCGGCGCCCAATAGTGCATAGTCTACCTATATAAAAGCCCACAGTTCCACTGGATGGTGGTGAACGGTTTCGTGCAGCTTGGGCCACAAGATCCATTTTGTTCTCGGATCGGGTAAACTCACGATTCAGCTCCTATTAAGAAGCCTCCTCGAGTGGAAGGCTACCCCGGGTAAGACTCCCGTGTCTCAGGCCTCAGAGCTGGTGGACCGGTTTCTCCCGGTGGGATTGCATCCCGGCGCTACTGGACGGTTTTCGCACCGGTCGGCGAAGCCAATCGGTTGTGCATTCTGACTAATTGCTGAAGGGGTCTGGAGACTATGGAAATACACTGCTTCTTAAGCAGCGGGGGTGGATGTTCACCTGATGTCATGCCACTCTTGAAATGACTTTGGGCTACTCGATCCCGTGTGGCACTACGGGCAAAGAACGCCCAGGTCCACGATAAATTCATACTGAATTACCACTATAATACAACAGGTAGAGGTTGCGTAAGTGACTTCGGACCCGAAACCAGTCAGGAGGACGGAGGTATCATGAAGGTTAATTCCTGATGGAGATATCCTGCCAAAACTGGTAGTTAGGGGGTCAGGCTGCCCGCTGGGTACCTTTCCCAGTGTCTCGCCGTAAGGCGTCAGTCTCTAACGGGTTGCTGGTGAACTAGACAGTATATTGTCTTGTCCCCAAGCCTTCTACGCTCATCCCGCGGCTGAAAGAACGATCTATATCGCTATAACAGCCTAGGGTGACGGGTTCGCCCGTTGTAGTCGACACCGGCATACTAGTTCCACTGGATATAACAGCCTCGGAACCTTTGGCATAGGAGAAGCATAGGCATGATGGTGGTGATGCAAAGATCATTTTAGACGCGATCTGAGGGGATTGGTTATAGCAACCTATCTATCTATAGTTCGATCAATTGCTATCGCTACTAAATTAAAACGCACGTACTTGTACCGACACGGGCTGCGAATAATTTATATTGTGATATTTTCCCAATATAATTAAACTCTGTCGGCACAAGCTACGTCAAAATCCATCGGCAATAACCCTAGGTCGATTCTTTCGTTTCAGATTTGTATTTTGGGAGAAAAATCTGATTAGTTTATATTAAATCCCATGTCATTTTTTAGCAAATATTTATTGAACTACTGTGAGTATAACTATGGAATTCTTCTCTTCCGTACCGTGTCAAAACTTTTTCATTACTTAAACTTATGCCGTTTCACGAAAGTTGCCTCTAAAATATAAGAAATTGGAAACCATTCTTGTTCTTTAGTATTGCGTTTTATAAAATGTAAGAATGGCTCACAATTTCAAGAGTTCAGATTTTAGACCGTCCTTAAATTAACCCCGAACGAGCTCCATTTTAACCTAATCTGTCTTGACAATGTAGAACCGGAATATGAAAACGGGCCTAAATTGCACTTAACGTCAATTTCAGCCCCTGACTAGCTCTGTATAAGTAAGTTCTAATTAGGACCCATGAAAGAGAATACCTGAGCGACTGTTAAATATTAAATTCGTTTTAATCTTATTTATAATATCAAATAACCGCGATTGTCTTCGATTTTAAATTCGAGCTTTTAATTCGTTTTTATCCTACTTAAGAAGTTCTCTTATCTAAGTTCAAAGTGGTAAGTGTGAAGAAACGGTTATTACGTAGGTAAGGAAGTATAGTATATATTCCAGCGCTTTTTCGTTTCCTTTGGGTGCAGTCATTTTCGCTTTGTACGCGAATATGTATTCCAATAAAGTGCACCGCTTCGCTAGAGAATGAACGAAGCGGCCTACAAATGGAGGAATGTACACCGCATCGCAATAAACTGTAGCCCTGAACGCCGAGGTAGGTACCCGCTTTACAACATAGCGAAGAATTTAGTGCTGGCAGTTCCAGCGGGCGGAATGACGCACTAAAAACGGATGCGAATCGCCAGGCAACTTTGAAATAATTTGTACCCGAAGGGATGACGACGCGGCGCCAAATAATGCATAGTCTACCTATATAAATGCCCACAAATCCACTGGATAAAACAGTCTCGAAACCACTGGCAAAGGAGAAGCAAAGCAGATGCTGGTGGTGATATGTTTGCATGAGATCTTTAAGGTCACAGTCTGAGCGCATTAGTGATAGCATTGTTTATACAGGGTATCAAATTGCCGTACCACGTTATGGCAGCTAGGATTTTACTACAAAGCAAAACGTGAAGATGGTCCTAATAGTTGCAAACATTGATAAATTTCCTCTTATTACACGGCTGTTTAATAAAAAAAGGAGTGTAATGTTTTCAGGGTACATCTATGTATGTTTCTGTTTCTTTATTCTACTATAATTTCCAGCATTTCGTGTTTGTGTTGTTGACCGTTGAGAAGTCCCCTCGTTGGAAGCCAACTTTGGGTGCAGCAGCCCTATCGCGGTGAAATTTAAAACGGGCTATCATAATTGAATGCTTATACAAAATTTCGTTTCTGTGCTGTTGACCAGTGATGATTCCCCTAGTTCGAAACCAACCCTGGGTGCAGCAGCCATGTCATGGTGAAATTTAGAACAGACTATCATAATTGAATGCCTGTACAAAATTGTGTGTCTGTGTTGTTGACCGTGGAAGAGTAGCCTTGTCGGGATCCGATCCATTCAAGGACTCGTCCCCACCAACCAAAAAATGACAAATAACCGCAAAGTTGAAGAGTTAACCGCAAACATATATATATCATACTTATAAAACATAAATTCAAAATAAGTATATTGGCATAAAAATATAAATTATATTATATTTATACATACATATTACAAAACAATAATTATTTACAGTTGTCGCTGCTGCTTCAAGGACGGTTTGCACTACCGATTAGAAACTAATTTTGTTTTTATTATAAATGTAAAGCTCTGTGAATTTATCATTATACGTACGTGGCAATCGGTTAATCATTGAATTGCGCGTGTAGTTACATAGAATGTCGTAGAACATAAAATAAACAATTGAATACTTTCACGACATTCTCACATTAATAGTACTTACGAAGTACCTTAGCCAGAAGTGAAATCAATCATCATTCTGTAGACATATATTAGGTATATTTGTTTGTACAAAGCATACAAGTTAAATAGTTAGGTTTATTTATTACGCTAGCATCAGCCGACACCACAACACAAGGCCGACGCAGATTATCTTGCATTTGCCAATAAAAAAATGTAAAATTGATTTCGCTCAAAAAGCTAAAAATCAAATTTATCAACAATTTATTGTCCGCATATCTGTCAGTCTCTATGTCTGTCTGCCTAAGTCGTCGATATCTCAAGAACGCGTTTTCCGATTTAGACAGATCTTTAGCCCTTCTGTTTAATTCATTTTGGGAGCTAATGTGTCCTGCTACAGTTTGGCCACGAAGACCCATGTGCTCAGGGTCGGTCATACTCACGGGTCAAGACCTACATATTTGGCGGCCTCTACGCAGAAGGGGGAGCTAGAGTAATACGCTGGCCTGCAGTCCAGTCTCCCCTAGGAGTTGACCTTCGGGCGCTCCTGGACGCGCGGCGTCAGCCAATCGATTATGCATTCCGACTAACAGTCGGGGGAGTCTGGGAACAGTAATGTCCCCAGATTAATAGAGCGGGGGTAGTTGTTAACCTTATGGCAACTGCTCTGGAAACGACCATTCGGCCACCCGATTCCGGGTGAATAAGATGGGCAAAGGATGCCGTGCTCCGCGATAGATTCGGTAGACACCGAATCACCGCTTCATAAGGGAGAGGACTGCGCAAGCGACCTCTATCCTGTAACCAGTCAGGAGGCAGGAGGTATCCTGGTGGTTTTTCGTTCCAAGTCTCTGTGCTCATCTCACGGGAGACAGAACGATCTAATATGGTTAAAACTTCCTGAGGTGACGGGTTCGCCCGTTGTAGTTGACAGCTCTAGTTGTTTCATTCATGAATAGGAATAGCTGATTAGATTTAGCGTTTCGTACCTATGATAGAAATAGAATTTGCCATACAAACTGATCTCTACGTAATGACATTTTTAGCTGTACGATCAGGGCAAGTCGGGCGGAGATACGAAATAAGAATGAGTCCGAAGTCCGCGAACTTGCGTTCTTGCGTTCGGAGTCCAGTGCGGAATGAGTAGGGTAAGTCGTGACAAGTCCGAGAGGACAGTGCGGAATAAGTACCGTAAGACGTAAGATGTGTGTAAAATATCGTACTTCTCAAAATTGTCGCATTTTATTAAATACCGAAATTTTTGCTAATTTTTGCTAATATTTAAAAATAATATTTTTTATAAAATACCCTTTTTTTAAATTAAAATATTATGCTTTATAAATACCACACTTCATAAAAAAATGCAAATACAGAAATTACAAATATTGAAAAAAATATATATAATAAAATAAATTAAACGTATAATAAATCATTTAATAATTAAAACAAATACAAATAACAGTTATAAAGTTAGTATTTAAAAAGAATTAAAGTAGAATAAAAAAAACAATTGTTTCTATTCTTATTTTTCTTATTCCCAAACATTTCGGTGTGCCCCACGTATGATTGTAACAAATTACGTTAGACAATAAGTCCGTGGTTGTAACAAATTTTTCTTAAGTGCACATTTTTTTATTTTTTATTGTATTTTGTTTTAGACGGTGGCTTAGAAACGAAATGTATTCATAAAATAAATGAAAATGGGGTAATAATAAAATAAATACCTAATCTATACTAATATTATAAAGAGGTAAAGTTTGTGAGGTTGTAGGCTGTAATCTCTGGATCTACGTAACTGATTTTGAAAATTCTTTTACCAATAGAAAGCCACGTTAGTTCTGAATGTCATAGGCTATATATTAATCCGAAAAATAAAAAGACTTTTCGTGGTAGTCGGATTTGCAAAGTAAGTCGAAGAAAAAACGGTCGAATGAAAACGTTTCTTACGAACGCTGCCCTAACGATGAGATATATATGATTGAGTTCTAGAGAAAAGTTCTAGAGCTTAATAATACCTACAAAAAAGTCAATGAGAGAATATGCCTAACTTTTATATTTAAGTCACAAAAAGTAGTTTTTTATATAAAAAAAAATAAAAATAGTTAGGTCAATGTCATGTTTATTGGCCATATTATCAACAATTATGAATTTTTATCAAAATAAGTAAATTTATCGTCTCAAGTGTTTAAAACAAAAGACTTTTCTCTTTTACTGCATATAATTTCCTTTTTACTGCATAAATGGTTAAAGAGATAATACGACATAGGTGTGGAACCGCGACCGTATCTTGGGTTGGAACTCCTGAAAGACAATATATTTTGGTACCAAATAATAACATTACATCTAATACACTAGTTACGCCCAAAACTCGGTTATGCACCGCTTGATGACCACATATAATAGACGATTCGAAGATATCGACATTTTTTACCTGAATCAACCTAAATTCAACGAAGATTCTAGGAAGTCTAGTAAGTGTCTAGGAAGAGTCTAGGAAGTGATTACACAGTGAATATAATTTGAATATCTATATCCTATCCTACATATATCCCATCCCTCTCCTTTCCTATCCTTACAATAGTTCAATTGCAATTTAATTTAATTTAATTTAGTGCAATGCAATTTTTGATTTACCGTAGAAGAAAATAATGTAGGAAACAATTAATCGGCCAGCGAAACTCTGTATTAGAATAATTAGTAATAATTAATGAAGCGCTGTATGTTTCCCGAAAATAAAATAAATAAATAAAATAAATAATATAGCATACAGAGAAGTTTTGAACAATTAAAATAAACATAATTTATTCAATCGTAATCATTTCATTCCCTCATTTTAAACCTGGTAATATAGCCAAATTGGCATGCAAATACATACATACATATGCAGTAAAAATATAACCCTCCTTTTGGCAGTAAGGAAATAAATCATAGCACTCGGTACTAACCGAACCACACTCATAATCCATCACAAGTAAAAATGTTTACCGCCCAACGAAGTAGGCACGGGTCAGCTAGTATGAAGTAAATTAATACACATGTATTCACCAAATCACCAAAGGCTAAAATATCTGTTTCCGTCACTATAAACAAAGACAAGTATTGCCGTAGAGTAAGAAGAATTTCCTTTAAAGTGAATGAGCAGGTCGTTACTATTTTTCTTGCAACAGCTTCAGCCCTGGGCGGAGATATATAAAACGTTCAAAGTAAAGCGCTTCGGCGAAGGGTGAAGTATTTCCCTCCCTCCGGAGAAAATTTGCACGAACAAACATTCCACTCCGTATATCTGGCAATTTATCTAGGGGGATAGTTTCATCTAAGGCTTCGGGGTGAACGCTTTAGTATGTTGGTATGTAGGCTTGGTTTATGTGTTGTTAAGAGATCTGCGATGAAATGGAAATCTGCCGAAGAAATGGAGCAGCTCTACAAACGGGGAGGAATAATATTAAACCCAACAATTGAGCTAAACGAATTGCAGCTAGTGCAGTAACAGATATATTACAAAAGGAGATTGATTGGCTAATGGAGTCGTATGTAGATAGGATGATAAGTCCTGGCCTACACTACTTAAAATTATGATACTAACTGTCAATGTTCTATATATAAAATCGATCGAGTAAATACTCTATTTTATTTATTTTAATTTTATTATTGTTAGGGAAACATACAGCTTTTACAATACATTCGGTACAAAATTATAAAATTTCAAAGATTACAAATTGCACTAGCTGTAATGCTAACAACATGTTTCCACTTAACATTCATAATTTAAACACTTAACCTTTTTTTGATGAAGAATAAACTCACATAAAGGGAGGTGGAAATAAGGAAAGGGGGAGTCATAATAAGTAAATAAAATTTGATGTGAATACACGTTCCATAATGTAGTCATACATATTATTTAAATATATTCTTGATATGTTCTTGAATACATATTTTAAATATTATATTATATTATATATTGCGATTACAATGATATGTCAACACCGTCAATAATTGAAACATGCTGTCGTTTAAACAATTATCTTGTTGATTTATTTCCAAAATGGATAAAACTGAAATAAAAAACTGTGATAAAGTTTCTTCATATTCGTTCGCCTTCATATTTGTATGTTCATATTCGAAAAAAGTTCGCCTGAAGGGAACAGATGTTTTAGAAATTTTGAAAATTGTAACTCAATTATGGATATTATTGATAAGCGAATGTATCTGGTGTGTGTTTTAAACCTATACGGTTACAATATTCACAACGTTTATATAATTCTTTCTACAGATGTTCTTTTTACAGTGTTATGGCCGTATTTTAATTTTTTGCTCGTAAAGTTGCTAATTATGCTTGCATTATTGCCATGAATGGCTTAAAAGAAATGCCATTATCTGTATAATTAATTTCTATCCTTATTTTCTATGATTTAGGGGTGTGCATTTTCGTGTCCTAAATCAGTAGAAACGATAACGGAATTTCATTCTGCGGTTGAAGCAAGATTCGTAATAATCGCCATTACGTGGCCCCGTATGACTTTTATTTTTACAAGGCTGTTCTTTATCGGCGTTTCTCAGCTGCCTTTAACTACCTATATTTTAGAGAACACCGCTTTGAATGTGTGTTTTTATCTCCGTGACGGTCTATTTTTGGCGCGGAGAGAAGAATTTGTAAAGGCGCTTTTATTCGCGCGCGAATTTGGAAAGGCGATTGGTCGGGTCCCGCGGCCTGTTAGCTGCCAGGTCGCGCCAAACGTTGCCATTCTTATCGAGGGTTGGCGCTGCTGGAGCCGGGCGTTCCCACGGCGCGGCGCCGCTTGTGTCGGCCAGATGCGGAATATCTTTCGTTCGACCCACAGTATACCAGACAGTATCTTCTCTTAGAATAAAATTGAAATCAAAGCGAATACGTCACCAGAGGTAAGGGCTCGGATGGTCGCCAGATGTTTCGCTACTCGGCGCTACTCGGATACCCGAACGCTTGAAAAGGTCAGCAGCCTTTACCTACCCTTAATGCGTACTGTTCACGTTCGTCGTGACAAACCCCTCTGCCCACATTCCTCGCAACCTCTTCCCGCATTGCCTTGTAGCTCGAGAGTAAAGCTACTGGGTGGTATATTGTGGTTCGACCACTCCATCATGTGCCCGCAGATACACACGGCCATAAACGAAATAAATGGTGAATGAATTCAGTATGAATGAGTGAGACCGACGCACGTGCTCAAGACCGTCGTTGGAACGGGCGCCCTTTCGCCGCGCCGCGCCGTGCCTTTGAACTTACCGACTACCGATGGATCGGACAATTATCCACATACCAGCGCAAGCGCGACGGTTCCCACGACCTGTAGGCTTGGCGCGGCGTAGTTTGGCCTGCGAGATAGCACGCCGTGGGAACGCCGCTTTAGCTCGCTTTTAGGGACGGTTTTACAATATTTGGTTATTGAGAAGCGAAAGGTTTGCATTGCAGGAAAGTTTCCGCGTCTTTTATGACTCCTGGGCTACACGTGATCCCTTCCTTCGGTATTTTTACTTTATTTCTAGCGCGGTCGGAATCGTTTAAACTTTTCGCCGCTGACATAAATTTGAAATAGAAATAGTTAGAGTTGGTGCCGGCACCACACTGTGTTACATTATTGTGTCGATAGAGCTTAATGGAGACTATTTCGAAAAAAAAACAATTTTATCACGTTAAATTGAGTATTTCCTTACCAGGCCAGGTACTATTATCCCTCCTGTGCTTCTTGCAGAAACACACATTCAGGAACGTATATAGTACAGCTTTAGAACAGCTTTAGAACAGCTAATAGAACAGCTTTATTGTAGATTGTATACTAGGTAATGGTGATAGTAGGTAAAGAAATTCTAACACTTATTCCTGCAACATAATCTGGCATTTGGGTGGATATTGGTAAATACGTGTTAAAATATTATACTGACGAATACATACCGGGAATTGTTATTTAAATGTCGACGTAGAAAATAGGCTAAAAATGCTATAGGTTGGTAGCAATGTATTTCATTTTCGCGTAAAGTTTTGGAGCAATCTATTAACCAGTTTGTATAGAGGGATTGGAATAGATTAAATCGACCTATGTGAATTAGAAATAGCTCTGTGCCGTATAGAAACAAGAGTGGGCGAACGCACTTTCGATCGAGCTAAAAAAACACTTGATCATGCGCGTTTTATTGGCGGACGTAATCATCACATACATATGATAACAATTATAAGAAGCAGCGAGAGAGCGAAGTATGTTTGTTAGTTGGTTTCTACTCTTATTGTGAAATTTCACATTAGGCGGGTTTATTGTCAAACGATACTCTCTTCCAACCAACCCTATTATGACATGTTTAAATGTCTGTTTGCGTGTAACATGTCTTTTTATTGCATTCGATCGAAAGAATTGAAAATGCAATTCCTTCAATTTAAACCCAACGAAAAATGGTGAAACAGCCGGAAATCGAACCCGGGACCTTAGGGGCTCCCTAGACGATCAAGCATGCTCGACAAGCATCGCGTCGCGGGCTGGGAGGGGATTTGTAAACCGCAGGAAATATGCAAATATTGTTTTTAAATATTTACCAAAAATGCCTAATTTTGTAGTTTATACCAGGGAGTCAAGCCATTCATCAATTAATTACGTCTAATTAATGTTATTCCCTGGTATAAACTACATTTCTGGCATTTTTGGTAAATATTTAAAAAAAATATTTGTATTTCTCCTGCGGTTTACGATGCCTTCCCGGCCCGCGACGCGATGCTTGTCAAGCATGCTTGATCGTCTAGGGAGCCCTTTAGAATAGCATAGAATAGAATAACTTTATTGTGCTATAAAAACATAACTTAATGAATATTACACTGGTTTTATAAAAAAGACAATTTATGCACAAATGGCGGACTTATCGCTATAGCGATATCTTACAGTCAACCTTAAAATATAAGATCAGGAGACCTAACCGTTATGCCACCGGCCGTGGAAGTATTCCTTATTCTAAGGCCACTTTTCCACAATCAAGAGGATTGTTGCATAAAACTTATGTTCATGTTTTCACCTTTTTTATACCCAAGCGGTTATCTAATGACAAGTATCAACCAGACGGCCGGGTTCTTTATAACATCACGTGGTACTATGTAGGTGACTATCCAGTCAATAATGAGCATGCTTGACGCTGCTTAATTGTGGTAATCTGACGGGATTTAGTGTTTCAACGCAGCTAGGGAAGTTACGATAATTGATCCAATTGTTTTCTTGTAAGTTAAAATTGAGTTATCTAAATATAACTAGGATTTAGTGCATGAAATAAAAATTGCTATTTCTGTTGATTCAATTTCAAAATACCTAACTAAATTTTCGACGTCCTTATTTGTATATATGTAATAATAATAATGATAACATTATATTTTGAGAGAAAGAAGCAGAATACGTATATACACAAAAACTACCCAACTAGGATAATGCACGTACTAGAGTAGATTCTTATTGTTCCCGCTTATATATAAATTTATATATTAGGAATACTTTTTTATAATTATTTGTCTAAGTTTTTTGCAAATGTTATTAATGTGCACTTCCCAGTTGAATTTTTTATCAATCGTTAGTCCAAGGTACCTTTCAGCATCGACTTTTTTTATATGCTCACACCGACAGTCCGGTTGTGGATTATGTAGACAGTTATGCGTGTGAAATTTTATTGCAAAGCTACTTCCTCGTTCTCTTGCCTGCGATGACCTGATATGCATAACTTTAGTTTTTTCGGCATTGATTATCAGCCCATTGTTATGGGCCCATTCCTGTATCTTATTGAAATCGTGTTGCAATTTTTGAGAAGCCGTATTAATGTCCGTGTCACAAGCAAATAAAGAGGTGTCATCGGCGTAGGTATACATTTGGCAGTCGGAGGTACATTCGCAGATCCCGTTTGTATACATGATGTACAGTATTGGGCCCCAAATGCTTCCCTGAGCAGTGCCTGATCATACTATCTCCTCGCTACTAAATTTGTTATTAATTTTAACTACCATGTGTCTGTTGCTTAGGTAGTTTGTTAGCAGTCTCGATACATTTCCCCTTATTCCGGTTTCTTCATAGACTTTCGGAAACTGACTGTGTTTTAAGGTATCAAATGCACGAGAAAAGTCTATTAAAAGCATGATCACATGTTTTTTATCATTTAGAGCTGTGTTTACACTATTTGCAAATTTATATAGCAGCCCAGTAGTGCTTCTGCCTTTTAGAAAGCCGTGTTGATTCTCCGCGATGATGTCGTGATTTTGGAAGTATTTTTGTATTTTATCTCCGATGTACGCTTCGATAACTTTGTCTATAGCGGATAAAATGGATATAGGCCTGTAATTACTACAATGTGGATGGTTTCCCTTCTTGTATATGGGTCTTATTATAGAGGTCTTTAAGGCATCTGGAAATTGTCCCGTCTTTATACAGAGATTAATTAAACGACTTAGTACTGGACTGATTTCTGTGGTGACGTTTTTTATATCCCTAATCCTGATGTTGTCTTTCCCGGGCGCTTTGTTGCTACTAAAAGATCGCTTTGTTGCTACTAATATTCGCTCGATGTCCTCTGGTTTACTAGGCGGAATATACAGAGATACGTCGCAAGCTTTCGCCATATAATTTTGGACTGGCGTTTGTGTTGCCGCTGCCACCTCGTCCGGAGCCATACCCACTATCGAGACAGGTTCGTAGTACGGTGCATTTGCTTCCGATTGCGTCCGAGATGATACGACTGTAGGCGAACTGTCGCTCTTCGCGAGCCCCGTAACCATCATATCCAACCCAGTTGGTAATCCGCTACCACTGTTCAGTACTGATCGATTAAAATTGCCGATTTGTAAGATCGTGTTACACGGCGATATGTTATTTACTTCGGAGAAGTGTTTTACGAAGTCATTCGCTATTTCATTTTCCATTTAACTTCGTTCCATATACCGCATTATTGTGTCGTCTATATTTTTAGGTATTTTTCCCAAAAGTGTATTAATAATGCGCCAAATTTTTTTTGGGTCATTTTCAGCCTCCGTTATTTTTACCACTTAAAATACATTCTCAGATACAATCAGCTGAGAAGTCTGTATTTTGCCCTGGTCGAATCTATTATTGCTTATGGAATCACAACCTACGGCAACACATTTAAAACTTATATATCCCGCATCACATCTCTACAACATCGTATTTTAAAAATAATAGTTCCAAACAAAATTCGAAATAAATTTAGAAACGACCAGATAGGACTTTTCAAGTATTGTGACATATTACCAGCTAATGCATTATTTATTTATAGACTGACAGTTCAATATTTCGAGACTGACGAGTTCCGAAATTATGTCCAACATAAACACAGCACTAGACAGATACAAAATGAACGGCTACTCGTCCCTCCTTTTCGTAACCTTTATGGCAAAAGAAGATTGAATTGGCCAATCCCTTATTTATTCAACAAAATTCCTTTAAATTATAAAAAATTAAAAAAATGTACAAAAAAAACAAAAAAAAGAATTAAAAATAGTTAGCTTTAAAATAAGTGAAAGTGAAACACAAGTGTGAATGATACGAATAATATTCATGTTTTTATTTTATTAGCATTAAGTACGTTATTTTTTTATGTAAATATTATCAAGGGGGTGGCTTTCTGTGCCGACTAATCCTTATCAATATAGCAGATAATGCAGCAGATATATTATTAAATGGTCAAAATGGCCACTAAAGTTGCACTGAAAGTCACCCTATCATAATCTCCATCAGGTAAGCCTTAGGCTTGGCTGAATTTTATACAAAGCTGTATTTTAAAAAATGGTTATTGAATTTAAAAAAAAACAAATACTATTTATTTCAATATTAGGAAAATTGTATTTTATGCATACCTATTTATTAGTAATTTATAACAACAATAAAATAAATCGACGGTATCACTAATTTAATATAGGTTCGTGGTTTTAAACAAGAATATGTGAAATTATTGCATCCACCTTTTTCCTGACGGTTTCAAGCAGCCACAAAGTAATTTTTCCTTTTTACAGCTGGAAACTTCTGTATGGTTTTAACTTACCGTGAAAGTAATTATGAAGTTTAGGACCTTCACAACTAAAGTGTCTTTGAGAAAATTTAGTTCTGTTTTTTTAAAAATAATTAACTAAAAATTATTAATATGTATGTATGTAATGGAAAATAGGTAGCATCATCATAGTTTAATAATTATGCAGTATTTAATACTTTGATATTATTAAACATAATACTTCGGTACGTACTTCACTAATAATAAAAGAATATTATGACTAACTTGAATATGCAACATAGGTAGGTATCATTATATTATTTGTCACATTAAGCTAGTTTTTAACATGTAGGTACAATAAAATGTAATAGGCGAAAATACAGGCTCTCATTAGCTAAGGCCGCACCGAACAAGTGCGTTTTGAAATTATTTGGTAAAACATGCCTCGAATCGTTTTTCATTCGAATAACTGTTAAAATCAGAGTAGTGTTTTGTTGCGATCGAAGTTTTACGACAAAAATGCACTAAATATTGTCGCAACAAGATTTGACAGAGAACTGCAATACGAATGTGAATATTTTTATTTTCCGAGAATTTGCTATATAGTATTACTCTACTATATAGTCCACCTCTATGTATGTAAATATGTAACCTGTAATAGAATATAAGGAACCGAATTTCAACCACTTCTGATTGTCGTATCAACATGAAACTTGGGAATTGTGTGTAGTTTTGATAACAATACAATAATATGATACCATCGGGTTGATCTGATGATAGAGCCGTAAGTTAGTCACAGGAACTGCATAACATAACATAAGTATCCGAGCCGTGTTTGGACTTGTTATAATTATATTGGCATGTACTCTGGCTTTTTAAAGTTACCAGGGTCTGATGATGGAGCCGGAAGGTTGGCACTGGAATTCTATAACGGAACTACGTATCTTTGCCGTGTTTGGGCTTTTTTTTTTTTGAAAAACAACAGATTTACATTAGTCTTACGTACTAGAGATAATATTACATTGTGTCATTTGATGTAAATCTAAAAACGTTTTTTACTTATTATTAGTTTACCTACATTGTTATACTCTTCTAATACCTTAAATATTTTATTTTAATTTCAGTTTGGTTTTTTTTAGTCCGTTATTTTTGCAGAGGCGAGTTGCTTGAATTGTGATTTACTTAGAAGCATACCATCAAAGCAATTTACAATTTTCACATATGAGTTCATTATACGGGGCTCCGGCAAGAATAGTGTGTTAAATGTTATTGGTTGAACAATGCGGCGGGCGGAAGACATCATAACGACGAGTTCTGTAACTTGTTCTGTAACTAATTGCGGGCTTGTTGGAATCGTACCGTTATATGTACTCTGGTCATGAATGATTTCCAGGGTCTGATGATGAAGCCGGAAGGTTGTGACCGGAGTTCTGTAACCGAACAACGTATCTTATCAATGTTTGTGCTTATTATTTTTTTGTTCTCCAATGTCCTTCTTATTGTATGATTCATTGTAGCTATTTCTTAATTTTACGCTTCTCTATTTAAATTTCAATCTACCGGCTTTCTGAACGTTATATTTATAATCTATTTCGTGTTTCATCAACTGCTACTGTAAATTTAGCAGCGTAATTAGCACGGTTTCATAACATAAAATTCTAATCGTTTTATTTGTCGCATACATATATGCGATATAAAACGGGTGGGGGGGGGCAGCCTAGGATCGTGCTACATTGCAGCGTCGCTGTCTATAAAACCACCGCTCAATAAGGGCACTCGCACACCAAATATATGTATTATAATTCTGATCATTATTCAATTGATGTATGAAATTATAGATAACATAAAAACGGAATTTACCGCGTGAAATTTGTAGCACCCGATATTTCGGCGATGTTGCAACTGCCGGTGTACAGGGTAGACTGCACCGGCAGTTGCAACATTGCCAAAATGCCGGATGCTACACATTTGACACGGCAAGTTCGTTTTTATCTTATTTATAATGGCAGACAACCGCGATAATCTTCGATTTCATAATGTATGAAACATTGGCAAAATTGTACACCAGTGTTTTGTTGCTATTAATCTCACGAATTATTTTCCAAATTAATGTTAGCGTTTGCTGAAACACGGAGTATTTAGAAATAAATTAGCTTGTAACTTATTTCATACAGAGAGTGAAATATTCCTACATTTATTTGAGTAATCTAAGTCGAACGACCATTAGTATCACCATTTACTACTCTGTATTTATAGGGAAATGAAAAGGGTTTATCTATTTTCGCGGGGCGATGAGATGAAAATTCCTGAAAATAATTAGCCAACTTTCACAAGGGCGGCATTCGGGAGTCGTCTCGTACCGCGGAAGGAGCCTAAGAGGGGTCTTTAGCGAATATTAACAGGGAATTCCTAGGTTGCGTCCTAAATACCAGGAATAGCGAGGTCCAAGCCGCGACAAGAATTGTGGGGAGGAAATACGTCGCGTGTATTATGTGAGGTAGATAGGGAGGCCATTGCAGTTCGCACTATATAATCGGTCAAATGACTGAAACATCATTTAGTAAACCGTAAAATATCCATTGTAAGGCTCACCTTATATACGACATTTTTAATTGTATTTAAATTTGTCGGATGAGTTTTAAGCAGTCTAGCGGTTGGTAAAATGTGCAAATAAACAATATTCGCGACATTTTACCTACCGCTAGATGGCGCAACGCATTTAATTCGTTTCATACTATTTTTCGATAATCATAAAATTTTTCAAATTTGCAGAAGTATTTTTTTCGAATTTCATTTTTATTAATTGTGTTTTGTAGGTTTCCTTTAATTTAAATATTATTACATTTATAGTTATTTAGAAATCATTAAAAAAAAGGTTTCCAAATTTCGATTAAAGTCATTTAATAGTTAACCAAATAATTAATATTTACAAACAAGTATTTTCTTAGGGTTTCCCTAGGGTACACGTTATTATTCTGTTATTTTCAATATTCACCGCGTTCGTGACTAAAAACATTTTTGTTAGTAAAATAGTTTGGAATCCCATGTTTTATTCTTTATTTTTATTTGGCTTAATTAGCTCTGTTGAGCGATTTATTTCCTTTCTTGTCTTTCTCTATAATAACATTTATTTTAATGCAGCCCTTTTCCATGCCAAAGAACAATCAATTATTCTGTCTAAAGGCAAGTAATTCATCAATTACATGTACTCGTGATACAAGCTCTTTTCTCCATTAAGGGGTTTTACCACAGGGAATGATATACATATATTTTTGTTCTGGCGGTGGCCATTCCGTAAAAACTATTCGAAATTATACTTTTATTTATGTTTTCTACCATTTTTGGTGGGGTCCGTAAGTTAAAATTAATGAACAATACATTTTTGTTAAAAGACGCTCCGATGTTATGATGGAATCCGGATTCTCTGGACCCACTACGTCACTAATTCACAGGGGTCATAAACACCAAATCTCAATAAAATTTTACGTAAATTTGCCTGCGACGCCAGTACTTAATCACAATATTAGGTAGGCATGAACATTCCGACTGTCTATCTTATATGTCTAGTTTATATAGAGTCTCACCAAGAAGTTCTTGTAAGCCGCTATTTGTAAAATCAGGAATAATGACTCTATTTTCTTCTTACATCTACCAAAATATTATGTACGCTCGCAGACACCTAACAGAAGCTCCGGTGAATAGTGATTTTCATCATCACGATACGAGGAATAAATCCAATCTCCACATAAACCGACAGCGACTTAGCAAAGTGCGAAACAGTTTTATTCACCAAAATTTGTCCTTCTATAATAAGATTCCAGAGCAAATGAAAAGCCTTGGAGAGGACCAATTTAAAAAGATAATTATACATAATTTGGTAAGAAACCCAATTTATGGTATAAGGGAGTTTGAAAATTCTGAGTTTATTTTCCATGTTGATGATTAATGAAATGCGTAAAGTTTTAAACGTAATGGTATTATGATAGCTGACATTCTAATTTTCATATAATTAAATTCATTTTTTTTTAAAATACGAAGGCATATTGCTGGATTGGCAATAAAATATATATTTTTTGATTATTCTACATAGAATTTGCATTTCTATTTTAATATATTATTCTCCCTGACTCATCACATTAGAATATTTTGATTATTTGTATGTAGGTAATATTGAATATAATATTACAGCCATGACAACTATCACGATAGTTATGTTTATAATAATGAAATTTTTAGCATTTAATTTTGTGACGCATCCAAGTGTAGGAATGCCTATCTACTGGAGTAGTTGATTGTATTGTATTGTATTGTATTGTATAATCAACACTATCGTGAAGTAGCTCTGCTATGGTATTTAGTTGCCGACCACTGCTAGAATATATGCGGGTCACCACGTGGTGCGGCAGCGGCCGGATATCAAATCGTGGATTAACAAAAAACCACAAAAATGTCACAACATTTTAGGACTGTACGCGTACAGGCAGTTTCTTTATGTATTTATGCCGTGTATGTCACTGTATAATAATAAGTGTATCAACCAACATTGGTTCTTGATTTTGCTAAACCTTTAATAATCCTTTTTATAAAACCTGTTTTCAAAAGTATTTATCTATACGGAAGTCATTAAATGAGATGTTTCATATTTCATCTCAGATTAGTTTGTTTCGTGTACCGAAACGTAGGATTTACTGTAGTGGACTCCGGAGCTAAGAGACAAAGAGGGACGAGGCATTCAGGCTTGGCTACGTGACCCATAGTCGTGGGGCTCGCGCGACGGACTGCGATGCAATCAGACGTCATTAAGGATCGCTTAACGGACACCAGCTTCCACCTCCATTAAAAGTCTCTGGAGAGCTCCATTTATTTTGCGGTTACTATAATTAGTTTAATTGCAATTGCACTTGCGAACAAATGGACGATTGTAACAGAAATTATGTCCATTTGAAATGCCGTCCCAAGAGCTCGTTGACCATTTACATTCAGTCGTTTTGAAAATAAACATTCTTTGAAGTTGAAGTATATATAATCAAAACTGTTTACTTTATTTATAATAATAAAAAAATATAATAAAAATATACTTTATAATATAGAAATAGATTCATGGATTGAATTGACGCCAAGGTAACCGTAAATGGGCCCTGCCCCAATGTCCCAAAGACCGCTTTAATCTAGTCGCATTTAAATTAAAACTGGGAACAATATTAATTACATTTTTCTTAGAACTTATGTATTTTGGCTTCCTTTCTTCCTTATAAGATAGGCTGCAATGAAAGTTTTAAAGTAGTATGTTATTATAAGGTGGCATAAATAACGAACATTTCTTATTAACCCTTCGAGTAGCAGGTCGCTTCATGGCAGACCGCGGCAAATTATTGGAATTTCTTGCAATATCGCCGCGCTCGACAAAAAGTACTATAACTATGGAACTAGTCATAAAAAGAATAACTGTAAAATGATCGCATTGAAATTTTCTATATAGAAAATGGAAATCTCATTTAATTTTCGATTTCAATTCAAATTTGAAATCGAATTTTTTAAAATAATAAATATGAGAAAGTCGAATAAGTGAAAAAAAACTCGGCATTTCTAACTTGTAATTGTCTTACGGAAAAATACGGAAACCTATTTAGAAATTGTAAATACTATCGTAATCTTTATTAGATTATCTATCAAAGGTAATATTTCGTTTAGCTTATTAACTTACAAAAATATTTAGATATTTGCTTATAAAAACTAATAAAAGATTTCACGAAAAAAAAAATATATGTTTGACAATGGAATTTTCCCAGAAATATCCGCGAAATGACGCGTGAAATTATTTTAGCGGCCGTCTATGTATCTATGGTAATAATGAGATATTTGGTATGGATTGTAGCATGCGTTCGAATTAGACAATAATATTACTGTGCGCTCCGGGAACAAGCCGCTAATATTGGTCGTTACGTAGTCAAATGTCTGATGTGCAACCAAATTTGGTCACTAAGCCGAAGGGTTAATAAAATACAATTCAGTCAACTTTTTTTTACACGACAAATAATATAAATGAATTGTTTAAGTAGGTATATAAAACTAAAACTGTTTAATACAAAAAAATATCTTTAATTGAAGAGATTGATTAATTGATTGAAATGACAATGGTTGGCGTCTCTGTCTCTGCTGTCTCTGTTTTGTAAATGTATTTTAGACGCAATCTTCACCGTATTTAGAAAAGAGAATAAATAATGATATCATTTTGCTACATGATAGAAAAATGATGATAGCATCGAAATATTTAAGATACGCCTTGAAAAGTTACTGGCCCTATACACTTACTGTAACTTTTTTTACAATACCTACGTTGATGCTCTTCATCAGTTTTGTATTTTTTTCTGTAAAATAAATAAATACAAATATATAATGTGTCTTCTTAAGCAATGTTGATGTTCCTGAGAATTAACACTCTCTCTTTTGATAAGAACTCGTACCGAACCATCTAATGTATTTAGGATTCCTTTTAGTTTTTAATAGTGTGCAATTTAATGTTAAACATTTAACGCAAGACCAAGGTTGGTGATGTTCCCACAATCAGAGACAAAGCTGTTTCCACATTCTATTTCCGTTTATTTATTTATTTATTTAAGAATTAATTACTATGAAACATCGATTAGCTTATAAAAATAACAGGAACCGAATGGCAAACCCTTAACCTTTTGCTTATTTGTTTCTGTCACCCAACTGGGACTAGCCCGTTCTAGGGTGGACAGGACTCCAATATTACAATCAAGATTGCTTGATTGCTTGGTTGCTTACAAATATACAAGTTTTAGTAAAAAGCTAATGACACTAAATTGCCCTAAAATGTGGTCTTCAGAATAAAATAAAAAAAAAAATATTAATAAAAAAAATATTAAAAGATAATATAATAAATAAAATGCAATTCCATTATTTAATCGGCAATAAATATCATATAAAATTCGATATATCAAGGGAAGTTACAAACATCGAGTGTACACTGATGAGAAAACTTGAAACAGTCGCAATTGTAAAACGGAAAATGTTAGACTAATCGTATTACACATGAAAGACGGGTACAGTATTTTTTTTTGGTTTGGACTCAAAACATTGTCACGTCTAAACACTATTATTAACCCTTTGGGTACCGATTTATTCCAATAAATAAAGAAGTGGAAGCGAAATGTATTGAACGCTCACTGCGATAAATTTCAGGACAGTCTGGTAAGGGTTTAGTTATTATGAACATCAGCCAGATGTGTTTTTTTATGGAAAAATAGGATCAATTATCATGTTAAAAAAAATTAGGACAGGGAAAATAAGAGCAATGAGACGAGAGAGCCAGACGCATTCCGCGATTTCTAAAGTAGCCAGACTTGTTTCAAATGATAATCAGAGATAATAGAAATTTGTATTATAAGTTTTAAACGTGGAAAAATAAGGGCAACGTATCCGTAATACAAATATAACTGAAACGAAATAACGAGTCAGACTCGTCAATTCTTGCTACGCCAAAACATGCGCACGACGAGTATCAGCCGTCAATTGTACCCAAACGGTTAATGGCGTCAATGAAATGTGAAATGTACGAGTCGTTGTTAAGTGGCCCAGAAAATTTATGTATGTATTATGTATATTTCAAATGCATTAAATTGCAACTGTTAGGTTTTTGCACCACAAGTCGCAACAGACGACTGGCAGTCAGGTCACGTCGGTAGTCGATTTAAAGCGTAGTATCGATCGACTGCACGCGTGTAATGTAGTCTTCTTGGCTGGTTGGTTCACTGAAGGTAAATGCCCCTGGAAGTACTGGCAAAGGGGTAAAGAATGGCAATGGCCATTCTTTACCCCTTAGACATTGCACAAAAGTCGATTTTAAAGATTCTCATGCGAAAGCCGTATCGATATCCTTCGGAAGATCTTTTCAAGGAGTATAATGTGTTGGATACCAAGCAACTATATTTAAAAGCCACACTCTCCTATACTAAGTTTGACCAAATAAAGTACCATAAGAACGAGGTATTCCAAAGACCGTAATATTATAGTACCCAGAAGGAACACTGCTTTTGGTCAGCGTATACATTCATAGCCCCAAGGTTTTTCAATGCTCTTCCTGGTGATATACAATCGACGCAAAATAAGACCCACTTTAAAAGGCTACTTACAAATTGGCTTATAAAAGAGGGACGACAAAAAATCACAAAAATATTGGACATTATATATTAATTAATATACTAATTCGAACACATTAATATTTAGAATTTTATGTTATACTATATTTTATATCATATAAAGTTTACTTTTTATTATTGTACTTAATAATATTATTTTTAATATATGTATATGTGCAAGTATGTATGTATATATGTGTATATATATATTCTTTATCTTAGTTACATGTTTATTTTCTACTCCTAATTTTAAGTATTTAATAGTTTTTTAAGGTAGTTATTGCATGTTTATTCTTTTGTGATCAAGTAATTATTTTATTACGACAATTTTATTTTTTATTTTTATTTTTTTGTTACAACAATATTTTGTTTTTGTAATAATCACAGTATTGAAGTTGACACGCACACAATTAAACGTTCACCTTAGAACAGGTCCCGGCCTAGTTAGGTGGCGTTGTCACTGGACTTTGCAATGTATTAATTTTCTGCTATTTATTTAATGTTTAAAATATTTCTGTGCATAGTTCCTAAGATAAAATTGTTTTAAACTATTCTTGAATTACTTAAATAGAAAGAAAAAAAAATGGAGGGATAATTTCGCGGCTTGCATGGAGACATGTTATCATAGTACTGGTTCTACATACTTGAGTAAATAGTAGGGTGTACACTGTACAGTAACCTAACAAAATTACCTGGCTATATGAGTTATCACCAATGGTGACAAATACTTCTTTCACGGTTTAAAATGTAATATAAACTTGCGGTAATGAATGGCATCGTAGATTAAAAAGTATTATCATGACGCATATCACTGCTTCAGTCCTTGTTTAGCAA
Source organism: Micropterix aruncella (assembly GCA_944548615.1). NCBI lineage: Eukaryota > Metazoa > Arthropoda > Insecta > Lepidoptera > Micropterigidae > Micropterix > Micropterix aruncella. Next base: position 12,583,753 of record OX155955.1, on the reverse strand, counting down.
TAATTTATTTAGAATTATCGTTATTTAAGGAGCCCATATCTTTGTTTTTCCTCAGTGTATAAATCTTTATCTCTACATCATAAAATATATAAGAATGACAGATATAATAAATTTCGCAACTAGTTCCCGTGTATTCGATATTCCCGATATGACTTGCGAAATAGTTTTCTGCGAAAGTGAAAGTAATAAATTGCCTCAGGTGTATGCCATTCATGAAATACGTTCGCAGCAATTTATCTCAGTACCGTCGTCGCTCGGATTATGAATATTGTATTTCAATAGGTATTCGAATTTATTCGCCATATCGACGGTGATACTGCAATACGTGCTAAGTCAAAAATTATCAATTTTACAGGAGGACACAAGAACTAAATAAAAAAAATAGGAGGCTCATTATTACTGATTACTCGTACAAGTTATAGTTTTATTTAGAAATAACATTATACATAAGTTTATCAAACTTATTAAATCATGAAATTTGGTGATGTAACACATATTCCACGGCAAAATATACAATGTATTGGTACCATGTTGGTCACATACCATTATTGCATGATAAGTAACACAGTACTAAAGAAATGGTATAAAATAAAATAATATAAAAATATTTCTGTACGTATATTACCTACTATATAGTAAGTATGTACATCGAAAAAAAACAAGGAAACTACGTTATTTAGTTGAATAATTAAACAAAAACTCGTAAAAGAAGTTCAGTTGTCAGAAAGCGTCAGTTATTACTAAAAAAACGGACAGCATATTTCGTATGCCTAGATACATGCTGTTCAGTCTAGTTGGGTAGTATATAGCACGATCGTATGGGTGGTGATCATGTTTTCTTTATTCCTTATATAACTAATTATATTTTATATCCGGGCAATCGCGTTTTATATCTGTATGGAAAAGTTCAAGACTCAAAAGTAAATATACTCTCTTTTTACCAGAGGTAGGCATAATTTAAAACTACCCTGCCCATCTTTGTAATTATTTGAAAGTATGACAACTACGTTAGAATGGTATGTGATAATAAACTTCCCGAAAATATTAAAATTATAGGTAGAATATAGGTAAATGATACCTTTTTAAGAAAGAATTGTATTAAATAAACGAATTCTAATTAGACGACTGGCCATTTTCATTTTCTTCATTTAGCTGGATAATTTTACCATTTTTTGACTTTTATATTATGAGGACTATTTTAATTTATATTCGATAATCAATTGCATTTAGTAGTCATGATAACTTATTTATTATTTCACACGTTAAAATATACTAAAGTAGGTTAATGTTGTATTATCTTTTTTTACTATATCACGTCAAATAATTATCTGATTGACTTTGTAGTTTTAAGTACCTATCTAATACGATTATTATAAATCATATGGTGAGTCTCTTTAGAAAACTTTAGTTTATTTTATTACTATATTTATTCAGGTTTTTTTTAATTATTTAAATCTTTCCGAAATGGAAGTGAATGGTGCGCCTCACCACTATCCAACCGGATCGCGAAGCAAGCTACGTTTGTGGTCAGGCATAATCTAAGTCGGAGAGGCTGGCATATGTTGCCAGCCAAGCGGTTTACAACAAACTCAGCGATCACATTCGACAATTGCAATCCCTTGGCGTGTTTTAAAGCCACCTCAAGAGGTATCTAACAGATAAGGCGTTTTACTCAGTGGAGGAATATTACTTTTGTGATAAATACAATCAGTAGTGCTGTTGCTTTTGTTTGTAATGTGTTTAATTTTCTGTTTGTATTTTCTTATATTCTCTTGCAAGAAACCGCAAGAAAATACAAAGAAAATAGAAAACTTTCTTTGTATTTTTTGGCGGTTTTTAAAAAATTATATTACATATTTGTGTTTTATTTTTTTTTACGTTTTATATTGTATTTTCGATAATAAAAATCTTTGCTTACCTTTAATACTTCGGGTACCGTTTTTTTAAATTAGTACAGAAGTTGAAGCAAAACGTATTGAGCGATCACTGCGGTCTTCAGGAGAGTCTGGCGAGGGTTTATTTATTATGAACATCAGTCAGATATGTCTTTTCATGTAAATATAGGATCAATTAGGACAGGGAAAATGAGAGCAATGACTTTGTATTTTTGTCTAATTTATGGATCTCTCCAGACGCATTCTGCGATTTCTGAAAGTAGCCAGACTTCTTTTAAATGATTATCTGTGATAGTATCAATTTTTATTATACATTTTAAACGTGTTAAAATAAGGGCGACGTATCCGTAAGACAAATAGAACTAAAATGAAATGACGAGTCAGACTCGTCAATTACTGCGCCAAAACATGCGCATGACGAGTATCAGCCGTTAAATGTACCCAAAGTGTTAATATTTTATTTTTATTTTATTTGGGAAACAGACAGTTTACTAATCAAATCAAAAAACATATTTACTAAATACAAATATAACAAACATAAACTCTTTATATGTTTCCAGCTATTAAACGGTCATATAGTACGATATTCAATATAAAAAAAAAAAAACACAAGTATATTTTTAAAGTTAATTGTTTTTTTTTTTAAAAACTAAGATTATTCTGAAAATTAGTTGCTAAATTACTAAATACTCCAAAGTATTAAAGGATTAAATATAAAGTACATAGAGCAGAAAAACAGTAAATAGATTCATAAATATGTATATTAATATGGTAATAAATGAATTAATAAATACATAGATAGTAAGAATAAAAATAAAATATATATTTATGTAATGTAACACATTATGAGAACAAAAAATAAAAAAGTAATAGGTTATTTAAATACAAAAATAACAGAGAATAAATATTATCATAATAAACAGATTATTTAATTAAAATGTAATATATCCATAATTAGATTTTTAAATATGTCTGGGGTTGTGGCAAATATATCAACATGACAAGCTCTATAAAGAAAAGCATTTTGTGCATAGTTAAAATTGACAATTGGCAGTTGAAAGGAACGTTGAAAGCGAGCTGGTCGAGGGGACACGAAAAAATTTATCTGCTCCAAGATTTGACTAGCATCACACAATTGTTAATTAACTTATGCAGGTATGACTTGTATACCATTATTCTAATAAAATGAATATGATTACAAATTATAATTAATCTTTCTGGAAGTGCAATGCAACCAAATGACTTAAAACTAGACGTCCTTACTTATTTCCAGGGCCAAAATAATACCGAAGTAGCGGCCGTAGCAGCCAAAAGCTATATGAAGCATAAATTTGTGGCCTGGTTATGAGAACACGAAAAAGAATTTTATTACAAATATGCCGGATTTTAAAAACCCGGTCCTTAAGCTATCATTTCGCAAAAATGAAATTGGTAAATTATTTCCATATTAATTGTAAATATCTTTATTCTGTTTCTTTTTTCCAAAAAAATAAAAACGAGCGAGATTTGTCTTCAGTTTTTGAAAAACCTATAGATGATTCTCAATATTAAAAAATACTATTTACACTAACGTATGGTCTATTTGCATAGTACCAAGACAGTTTTTGGAACTTCCATACAAAAAATATAAGAAAAAAATGTTTGAAATTACGTAATTTCCAGAAATGTTATGGCCAAACATTATTTTTTTTCTATTTATTAAAGATTTTTTTGAGTGATATAAAAATAACACAGTGATCTTAAGGTATTTTATTTTTGTAATCTAATTTTTACTTTATAAAAAACTATTCATTTAATAATTTATTATATTATAATTGAAAAGCCAAATCGACTATATTAGACGACGCGCGAAGCCGAAATCGTCATTCGTAATTGGCCACTGCCAACGGTGGGACGTATTCCCTTGTCGCCGCGGTCTACCTATATATCTTTATGTATATATCGAAAGCGAGCGGGCGCGTGACATTGCAAAAATACCTAAATGTTTAGTCGCGTCAACTCGGAATCCCGCCTTAGCTGACAGCTGACATAGAAATATTTGCAATATACCTACAATGTCGCACCCGATGGACGTTAAAACGTATTTCTGTACCAGAGGATACAAGCTGTCTCATCGGTTTTAGACATAGGACATATTTACAATTCATGTGGAATTATAATTTTTGGTTTGTTTTTTCATCATAAAACAAAATATGTTTTTTTTTACATAGCACGTATTTCAGTAACACCGACGATATTTGGCAAGCATTTTGTCATGTCACGCTGAACTGGTTTGTTTATTCGGGCCATAAACTTTATCTGGGGTATGTTTGATGTTCATGTGTTTTATTTATGTTCTCCCCGAAAAACAAATCGGATGTATACAGGTATTTTTGATGAAGCCATTATTTAATGTTTTGCAATATGTTAGTAGGGAGTAAATGAAAAATTTCTTCAATAATTCTGTTTTTTTTCGCCTATACGCTTCGACAAGATGCAAAGAAATGACTCTTGTTTTAAATAACAAAAGGAAATTGTATTTATTTTATATGGTTCCAAAGAGTTTTTTAACGCATTGACTGCCAACTACGAGTTAACTCGTAGTCGGCTTTAGCAATATAATTTTGTTACATGGATGACAAACAAACAAACAAACAAACAATTATGGAAAAATTGGAATTACTTTATTGAAAAAGCACACACTTTATACCTTTTCATCATCAATATATAGTATTATTAGAGATTTTAATAATATAACAAGACTGCATTTCCAGTCTAGAATCCTAACCCCCATTTCCGTTTGGGGTCTGTGCTGTTGACTGTTGAGGAGTTCCCTCATCGGGAGTCAACCCAGTGTTAGAATCAGGTCATGCTTACCATAAAAATAAATGAATTGTCATCGAAATTGAACCAACATATCATATGATAATATTAATTTTCAATATTACTTATATGATATTATTTGAGGATTTCCCTGAATTCCTCATGGATCCCATTATCAGAACAGGATTTTGATAAAAATGGGACCAATCTGTAAGTATATTCTTCCGAAAAAAAAACCAATTCGGTTTATAAATAGCAGAGTTTTGAGGTAACAAACGTTAAAAAAAAAGATACAACTGAATTGATAACCTCCTCCTTTTTTTGAAGTCGGTTAATAAGGAGCTTCTGTTGCCGAAAGAAAACATCCTGCTTATTATATATTTAGAATACCATGAAGCGTTTTGTCTCCTGGAAAAAAAACGCACACATAGGGTGGAATTTGCGCTGTTACAACTTAATTAAGTACTTTGTTCTACCCACTCATATACATTCGGCAGCCACTTGTCGAACCTAATCACCCATTAGCCAAAATTGGCAATCGTGATATTGGATACCAGGTTTGTTTAGTAGCGCGACTTCGTCACGTGAATTAGTTTACTTTTACTTAGCCGATTGTGTCTGCTGAGCATGGAAGCTCGTCTCCAACTGTGCGTATCAGTTTTCTGGTAAGAACAAAGACAGTAGATTGGTGTAGATATCAAAATCCTCCAGCTAAAAGATCTAAGTAAGAATTTGCAAACGCATTATCTTTGTCTCGTTCTAAACAACGAAATATATAAAAATATGACGATGAAAATGTAGAATACGGAAAGAAAGATGGAATATACGATATGCTGCAAATAGATGAAAAAGTAAATCAATTTCGATGTCTCATTCTTAAGAAATCGAACACTATCGCGGTTGTTTGACGTTATAAATAGGATAGAAACGAATTTACCGCGGGAAGTTTGTAGGACCAGGGTGCTACAAACTACACGCGGTAGATTTGTCCTACTACTATTATAAACGCAAAAGTTTGTAAGAATGTATGTAAGTATGTTTGTTACTCTTTCACGCAAAAACTACTAAATGGATTTTGATGAAACTTTACAATAATATAGCTTACACATCAGAATAACACATAGGCTATAATTTATAAAGATATATAATTTTCTATCATCATTATCACAATTTTCCATCACCACGCGGGAGAAACCGCGGGGGACAGCTAGTATCCTCTATATTTATTATTATATCCATTCTTACTTTCCAAACAAAATACATCGTCTCACACGAAGTATACAAGAAAAATAATAAAATAAAAATAAAAAGACGACTGCCCTTACAAAAAGTAAGTTGTTGTATTAAGAATTATTAGAAAATAATTGATTTGTAAGAAAATAAAGTTCGCCCTACGCCCTACGGCATGTATTTTAAAACGATCGCTCGCCACTGCACCGCCGCTGCTCTTTAGTCGGTTGCCATCGGTGCTCAAGTTTTAATAAGGTTTTTTATGAAATATTTGTGGATTGTGTATTTATCCATAAATATACCTATATATTTACGAAAAATACTCATTCAAAAATTTATATGATATTTTTATTATAATTTATTAACATTTGGACATTTAGAAAATTATTTATTTGACGTTTAAGCACTTTAGGTAAATATGACAGGCTCACACAATGATTTAAACAATACCACAAACTTCTAAATCAGTTTTTAAGCATTTAGAAGTTATGGTGAAATAGAGAAACGTAAAACAGACAAACAAGAACCCTAAACACATAACACTCTTTTTTATTGCGCAGTCGTGTAATAAAAAAACCAAAAACGGTTATTTAAAAATCTTTGATATTTTGTGGAGAGTAATATTTGAAGATTTTTATAATTAATTTTGCTAAATTAATATTCCAAATACTTCTCTTTGTATTCGACTTACCGGGTTTATTCCTGACGGCTGTGAAGAGGAGGAACGACAAAAAAACTGTCAAGTAATGAATGGCTTTTACGCCAACGCGTAACACGGTGATTTATATTAAAGACGCTGCTCTCTCCTTATTTGAGAGCAAGGGGTCATGGCACGTACCCTTTAACCTTCGGAATGATATAAAAATTCTAACATTACCACACACTTCTAAATCGGTTTAAGCGTTTAGAAGTTATGGTGGAATAAAGAAACGGAAAACATAGATACGTGAATCCTAAACACATACCACTCTTTTTTGGGCAGTCGTGTAACAAATAGGGAAAGTCTGGACTTAAGTAACCTTATCAGTTAATGGTTCAATAATTTTTAGTCACAACTTTACTGTTAGGTAGTTAGATAACCTGTTCTATGAAATCAGCATTATAACATTTTCCTGTGAAGGCCACAACCATAACGCTCAAAGCGGCGAGTATGTACGTTCTAGCGAGTGCGTGTTCTAAATTCGTCGAAAGAAATATGTGAATGTTTCAGTTTCAATTTCGGGCGGTAGCAGCTGAATTGCGTGCGCGTTTTCGATAAAGTCAGCAAATAAGCTTGCTGTCAAAATATTAGGCGGTAATATCAAAAGCGGCTACGAAAATACTAGTACATTCATTGCCTGCCAGAAAATAGGAAAAGATTCAAGGATGAGTATCACATCGTTACAAATGTTTTAACAATAAACAATAAACAAAGGGATACAGGTGTATATTTTTATGTGACAAGTTTTCTTTAATAATCTTCCTATATCCAATGAGAAAAATACAGAGATATATTGAAAAATGACCCAAAAGGACTATAACGATTTCATATTCCGATTTTAAAAAAAAATACATAACCCAGTATCAATTTATAAATCAATAAGCTGTTAAAACCTCTAAAAAGATTGTTTTTTTAACTCATTAGTAAAATTTTCCAGCTTTGGTTTTCCGGTAACTTCTTTGCAGATTAATTAGGGGGGGGGGGGTGATAGAAGTTTATTTAATTAAATGAATTTATTTCCAAACTATAAAACACTCAATCTGGAGTAACTTGAGGCCTTTGCCATTAAATTTATTTGTTGATGTTCTGAGTAAAGTTGTCACATCAGCCAGCACATTACCTAATGTTTGCTGATGATGTCAAATCATTTCTTATATAGTATTATTGATGCAGTTTATCCATGGTGCCAAAAGATATATAAGATTATATAAACACTTCAATATTAACAAAAGTTCAGTAATTAATTACAAATTACAAATTATTTATTGATTTCAAATTATGAGTAGATTCAATATACAAAGTCTTAACCTAACTAGGCTGTCGCCTGTTCCAAGGTAGACAATTTATTTTAATGATCCTAGGAAATCTATAATATTATATTTATATAAATAAACAAAATCATAAATAATATAACAGAAATATCTTAATTACCTAATTAAAAATTCGTAAAAAAATGTCATGAAAATGTTCAATAACCTATTATTTTATTTTAAAACATGATAAAAATAAATATATATTTATATATGTATTAATAAGTATTAATATGTATTAATAATATACAAAATAAATTCACAAAAATAAAAATAAAATTATATTTAGAAATCATCAATTTATATTACTACATATACGATTATATTTTTATTATAAAGATTCAATATCTATCTAATAGGGTGTTTAATATCTGCATTTGTACAAATTAAGAGGTAGGCACTCAAACTATTTTTAAATGTATATGAAATTTTAATGTCTTTAATGTTTGGTGGTAGGCAATTATAAAATTTGGGGGCAAGATAAGAGAAACTGGATTGGCCAAAAGCGGATCTCCTGAGTGGTATTGCAAAATTTGTTTGTTTCGATCTTCTTGTCACACGAGATTGCTGGCTTTTTTTCTGTTCTCCTAACTCATTCTGGAATTTAGTGAGAGTTACTAGCACAAACATTTTTCTCACACTCAACACTCTATACTCTCGGAAAAGGTCATCGGAAGAATACGTTTGGGGTTTTATATTGTAATGACGACATTCACGAGATCGCCTGCTCATCTGATGTGTGTGTTCGGGTTAAGCGCACGTTGTACAACTCGATTGTTATAAGCCTCATAGAAACAAGTGCAGCTATTAAAAATTCGCATAACAATACCTATATCCTCATGCTGCAAAAGGTACAGTTGTATAAAATCTAAGACTATCGCGGTTGCTTGACATTATAAATAGGATAGAAAACGAATTTACCGCGTGAAATTCGTAGCACCGGTGACGTTGCAGCCGCCGTTGTCCAGGGTACACTGAAAAGCTTCAATCCGTTGTTTTGCGGGTAGGCCGCATACCGCTTCCGCCACTGCGCAAGTTATAACGGTGGTGGGGGGCTGGGCTCGGAGCGCGGGAATTTTGAAAATCCGTCTTGCACACAACACTCACTGTATCCTGTTTTACGTCTTTGAGTTCGGCGTTCGGCGGCGGGAACATTTTAACCCTTCAGGCCTCGGCCCCTCAGCCGATTGATGACATTTACCAATCACTCGATTAAAATTAATATGTAATATTGGATGAGATTGGCAACACTGCCTTCAGATCCAGGTTGACAACAGTGGCGCCTGTCACTTTGCTTTCTGTCTCTCTCTCACACACGGCGTCTGCTAATATAGTCTTGTTTTATTAAGCAGGACTATATTAGACGACCGCCGTGTGTGAGAGAGAAAGGATCTAGGATCCGAAGAGAAATACCCGGATCTTTTAAAATAAACGACATCCGCACATACGAGTTTTTGAAAAAATGTCCAAAGATGCATCTCCAGGCTTAGGAGATTGTACTAAAACAATTTTGAAATGCATGTTATGGTACTCAAAGAAGAAGAAGAACGCACATGTGTACGACGCGCATCTCGCGATCCCAGCATACTAGCTGTTATTCCATCATAAAACGAGCTGTTACTGTCAGACATCTCAATCTCGGCTTCTCATTTGATCTTTTCTTTTATGACAAGTTCCCCGCTTCTCCATTCATCATTTCTTTTATGACAAGCCCCTGCTCGTATCACGGTTCTAAATTCCTAACTACGAAAATATTTATTTAAATTGCTAATGGTTTTTAGACAGATTTATAAATGATGTATTGATACTATGAAACATATGCATTGGCACTATTATGCGTATAAGAATAGAATGTTTATTCATAAAATAACATGTAGTTGAAAATTGCCGATCACCTCGAATATACCATTTATATAGTAGCAATAGAGAGATAAAAAAAGTAGAATACATGCATGATGTAGTCGATGTGAATACCAAACGCTCCCATAACCGACATGATCATTTAACACGGAACAACTTGCCATAATTCCCAAGCACTAAACCACAATTTTTCAGTTCAATTGCTCGTTTTATTTTGCGCTTGTATGAAATTAGTTGGGAATGGCAATGCGTTCAAGATCGATTGGACTATTTATAGCTTATTTATATATAAAAGTATATTATTAAAGATAAATTGTTAGAAACCAAAGATTTTAGATTTAATTTTAGAATGATTACATGTTAATTTGTGTAATTGGTATAGGTTGGCTGAACATATTACCTGCAGGCAATAAGCTCGTCTTTTCGTACGAATAAACCGTTTTATTATTAATAATAATTTGATTATTACTATTATTTTTCGTTTTGTTTATAATTTTTTATCGTGTTGATTTTATTTGGATTTCTTATTTTAACTATTTTGCTTCATTGTATGTCCTGTGTCCTGAAAAGTGTTTTGAAAACCAGGGTAAGAGATATCCTGAGTATACCCCTCATTTGCAACGTTTGTAGTTTTATTACATAGTCTTGTCTATTTTCAGTTCACAATTATTAAATTTGGGTTTTTGTATTTTTTTATTGATCGTTGAAAATAAGTACTTTTTATTTTATTACTATTTAATAAAATGTCCTATGTGCAAACTAACAAATAGGTCTAATTTAAGTCCGCGCCATAGATTTTTCGCGAAAACGTCGTCGACCAACGACGTTTGCACATGATCCGTAGACGATTGGGTCGACAGTCACTTAGGTTACATGATGACACGTAACGTGAGCATTATTATACACAGCGTCTATTTATATAAAATAAGAGCTGCTGCCCGCGGCTTCGCTTCTCGTAAAGTTTCAAATCGATTTGTAGGGCGCCGTTTATTTGCCTTTTTAGATGCTACCTTTAGATATATAGTGCAAGACGTCCCCCCTCAGATGCACGCTACATATCTCGTACGCGTCTGGTTCCTCGCCACGCGTTACTAATTTCATGATATCTCTAATACTATACCACCTAAACACTCACAGTAAATGAATAATTTTATTTTTATTTCACACCTGTAATAATGGATTAATTTATTTTGATAAGGATTCTTATTTTATTGCTAATGTTTGGGTTTGTTGCTTCAACAAACCCTGCCTACTTATTTTTTTACTAACAGCATTTATTGTAGCTTAAATATAAAAGTTAGATATATGCTGTCGTCGACTTTCTTATAGTCCTTAATAAGACAAATGTTTTTGTCATATCTCCATTTCTTTAGCGCAAGCCGATAAAGAAACTCACCAGCACATTTTTTCCGACTTGATTTACAAATATCGTGATTTGTCATTGAAAGCCAATATCTATCACAATAAAATATACCTTATAGAACTCGTCGATAATGAAGCTTCCCATTGGTAAACTCATTTTTGAAATCGGATAAGAAGTCTCGGAGATTACCGCCTACATACAAACAAACATAAAATCTTACAAACATCATTTCTTTATAATATTGGTTACAAATATTACAAATATGCAGTCACTAGCTAGCTATCTAGCTAGCTCGCAGTCAAGTCGTGCACGTGGCGAAACGTGGCGTATCGCATTACTTAACTATCAACGTTCGGACAGAGTGGAGCGCTGTCAAAATGACTGTCATAAAATTATTCAAACTTGATTTTAGTCATGCCAAAGTACATTAAAAAATATCTTGATACAATTTATTTGATTGTGAAATTCTCGGACAGTTTGTCTTTTGTGATAGATGCAAGGAAACCAGTATTTGTTGGCCTTTTTTGATAATTCGTACACGATCAAACATTACAGAATAAAGTAGATCGTCGTCAAAATCACTGTCAAAAAAATATGTCATATTTTACAGTAAAAATAACCTTTCCGATTATCTGTTTCAAAATGAATGACGCAGTAAACGCGGAGTACTCGTCACGTACTCTGAGTGTGCACACACAACGTGACGTGGCGTGTGATCACTTAACATTTCGGAAGCTTAATATAAATCCATCTTAAGTAGTCAGTGTCGTGTGGGATTATCCTAAATTAATGTCGCTTTGTTATAAACTCTAAAACTTCCGCGGTTATTTTACATTGCAATTGAAAGAAAACGAATTCTTATCGCGTGGAACTAGATGATAGTTGACGACACGTTCTGAATCATAAAACAGGATCTCCGCACCGTGGAGCAATTCCTACTTCACATTTATTTATTTATTTAGTATAATTGGTGCACAAACAATACTCTAGTAATACATTGATTATTACTAATATTTTTACATTATTACGCGTTGCATATCTTATGCGTACTTCGCATGCTTAATTAATAATTAATGGTTTATGTGCCGTTTATCTTATGATTCACAAAAGAAGTATCATTTTAAAAATTAATATCCTTAAAAAATATTTAAAAAAATAAATTACAAATAAGTTTGCGGTAAATTCTGAGACAATTAAATAGAAAAAAATTAATTTGATATCAAATATAGTCTGAAATAAAAAATTAAAACCTACGGTAATGTATCAATTTGTCTCACAATAGGCTATCTCTAATGGACTTAACTGCTAAGTGTCTCAGGTTATAGTGTTGCATAACCGGCATGTACGTGAATAGGATTGTGGAAAGTATGTAGATTGACACTTGAACTCGATACAACCAAAAAATAAGGTTCACAAATGAAAAGGAAAAAGATAGGTCTCTGATATTTCTAGAAATTTAGGCTACGAGGAGAATCGACAACACCATGGGCCACACTAACCGATATTTACATGCTGATTCAAGCCGTATCACCCTTGCCCTTTACGCTCGGTTCAAACATCCCTCAAGAATCGAGCGCGTCTTTTGACTATTCCAACTTTATGCAAGAAATCATTATATCACAAAGGTTGACCTAAAGTAAGAATATGAGAATAAAATCGTTATAATATATAATAATATGTTTGTTTGTTTCTACCCTTTATTGCGGAATTTCACAATGGGCGGGTTTATCGTCATATGACAATCTCTTACAACCAACGCTACTATGACGTGTTTATATGTATGTATGCGTGTAACATGTGTGTAAGTGTGTGTCTTGTTATTACATTCGATCGACTGCATTGAAAATGCAATTCCGTTAATTAGATCATAACAGAAAATGGTGACCCAGTCGGGAATCAAACCCGAGACCTTAAAATGTAAGATCAGGCGACCTAACCACTATGACACCGGGACATGTATATAATATTTTTTTGTTATATTTTGTTATATAAATAGCCATAATTTTGGCATAATAGCTTGTAGATGCTATATCATACAATGTTTCATACAAACGCCTGCTCGCGAATGTAAAACCAGAAAGAGGGCGAGAAGTAAGATGTCAAGTTACTTTAACCCCATTTTTGTTAAAATTAGACCGACGAAATATAAAAAAAACGAAAACTTTGCTTATGCAAATGCCGAGAGAATTCTTTGGGTAAAGTGCCAGAAAGGATGACAAACATTTGATAAAGACGGTTATCAGTTCTTGTAAATGCTTATATGGTAGATGGGTCTGTATATGAAGGGGAATGAAGTAGCTGTATATGAAGGGTATGTTGCTCCTCATCACTGTGACCAGAGCTGATCTTTTATGATCCCTGCTTCCTAATTTACCCAGATCAGAGACTTCTTAAAAATCCAAGAATTCTTCTAGGTGTGATGTTGTTGAACTCCTCAGGTATTAAAATCACCTTTTATAGATGGCAGTCTCTAGTATGAGGTTGGTTAGCATACGCATAGTAGATGCTCCTGCCGTTTCAGCATTTTCTTCGCAAAATCTACAAACCAACTATACGAAAGAAATCATGATGGAGTGATTTAATAGCACATTGAAGTTTTTAAATTCGGTAGAATTCGCAATTTATTCATTCCTAGTATAAAAAATCAGGTCTTGACAAAACGTCACATATGATGTATCGAATTCGCAACGACGATATCCTATATTTTGTAGGAATGACTTCAGAACAATCGAGCTCGTTCTGACTAGATCGTAGAGGGACACGTTCACACCATTAGAGAGTAGATAATTCCATTATCCATTTATCTGCGGTCACGAACACACAGCCATTGAGGTTTATTACGGTACTTGAGCATACCATAAAAGGATCGAGCTTGCTCGTGATCAAAAGTCAATGACATAGCAAAAAGGTTTTCTAACAGCCATGTGTTATACCTAATAAAAAAAACTAATATTAGGCTATGCAGGGAAACGATCTGGGTGTCTGTTATTTCTACTAAAAACTTTGTTCACGCGGAAAATACGCATTCTCAAATTCTGAGAAAAAAAAAATCGAATTAAGTGACTTTATTATCAGTAAATCCATTATATCGAAAAAATATTATATTTGCAGTAAAATTATTCTAGGTTGAAAAAGAAATAAAACATTTGGTTATGGTATAGAATTTTAGCAAAAAAAAAAATTTGCAATCAAAGAATATGAAATCCTTGACATAAATTACACTTGCCGTTCGATGAGTGGCATGACTAAGCCGGTGCAGCCGGTGCGGCGCACCGGGGCCCACGATGGTTTAGGGGCATAAATGGAACTTCAGTATACGTTGGATTTTGCATCCAACTGTGCTAGGAAGCTAAGGAAGCCGAAAAAAATAATATTTCAAAACTGATTGATGATTTTGCAAAGCATAATTCAGTAGTTTCATTAACAATGAAGCGCCGCATTAATACAAAACAAATCTTTCGAACGTATACAATAATTATATCCTATTTACCAAAAAATCCAAATTTAAATTCACAGTGTTAGCATATTTTTTAAAATTCTCAACAATAAATATTAATTACTATTATTAAATGTAGTAAATAAAGTGCAATTATACAGTCTAGATTAACATGCGGTTGACACAGGACGCATCTCGAATATACTCGATCGCCGTTTGCATATCGGTCTAATTATAATGGGAAGCAAAAGTACCTATATAGCAAAAGATCGAGTCAATGGCGGTATAACCATTCACAACTGGGCAACCGGTTGAAGAGGTCTCAGCGGCCTAAGGTCCTAAATAGACCTAAAATGTCTGGTGCAGAAGGCAACGGGAGACCACTGCACTATATATCCCTAGTAGTTAGCAATGGAAAAGTCAAAAATAGCCATGGCCCCGAGTGCCCGGCGGCCCTTTAATGGGTGCTAAGAATCCCCGGGTGGAAAACTGGACCGAGATCACCAGTACGGAACAGCTTTTCCGGATGGCGCAAGACAGACAAAATTATTCAGAGCTAACGGCCAACCTCCAGTAATGGAGAGGCACTTCGAGAAGAAGAAGAAGAAGAATACTATAAATACAAATATTTCGAATGTATACAATAATTATATCCTATGTACCATAAAGATTGTAAATAAGTAGGGGTAGGGGCCTTTTGTTCAATTTTGCTCCGGGGCCCATGTTTGTAGTTACGCCACTGCTTTCGATTATTTTGTTTCTATAAGTCGCAAGAACGCCTAAAATATTACGGCTGTTTGTTTTAGGCGTCCCCAATAGAATAGTCCTTTGGCCTCTTTACAATTTGTGGGAACAAAATAATCAAAAGACAAGAGTATTTACAAACTCTAGTGTTTTGTATTTTTTAACATTGTTGAAATATTTTTGAAGAAACTAGTATTTCATGGGCTATTTTTTCAATGAGAATTTAACAGATTTTTGGCAAAAGTCTGTCATTACCTGTCTTGAAGCGATTCTTACATATATACATATAAAGCGTATTTGGAGTTATTCCCGTTAGTAAAGTGTTCGCGGAAATATTTTATTTTCGTATGTAAGTGTAAACGAGTCCGAAAGCTAAAACCTAAATACGACGAGTAAAAGATTATATAGGAAACTATCTAGATAAGCTTTCATATGTCTTATACGGACCTTAGTTTGTGCATAATCAAGAATTGAAAATTACACAAACAAGCAAGCAAGCAATATTCTGTGTATACCTCACAGTATTCAGTATTCAGTATTCAATTTATTCATTCAGAATATACAATTAAAGCGTGAATTATCAATTAAAGCTAATAGCTAGTAATATATTAATATGTAGATAAAAAACTATTAAAGCATAAATATTAATTTGACAATATCGTTGACTGAAGTCGGCTTTACACGGCAGGCAAATAAAATAAAAAAATAGAGCTGAATCCATGTACATGAGTATATGTATATATAAAATGAATTATTAATATAAGAATATTAATAGTCATCTTAGGCACTCTATACTATATATACTATAACTTTTTTCCAATAATAATTATATAATCGAACGTCATACCTGTCAGCTCGCAATATGCTAAGTTAAATATCAGCATCCTTAGATACGGGCGTTCTTGCTCAGTTAGGTATGCAATGAGCCAACGGCTATAGGTTCAACTTGTTTTTTCCTGCACGTTTTATTGTACTGTATACCGAATATCATAGCCATTCGTCTGTAAATCATGTTGTTTAAAATAAATAAATAAAAAAATAAAATAAATACAAAAAAATAACACACAATAGAAAGTATCAAAACAAAATTGGAAAAAACAACGTGTGTATATGGTCAGGTATGTTACGTTAAACATTGTAATCTACAATCTAAATATTAAATTCATAATATTATTATTAAACAATAAAAACTAAAATGAGGTACCTGAAAGTTACATATTAATGTTATTCCCATTTAAAAGATTTTATTAGGTAAAATGACAGATCCCATTTAGTCCATAAAATCGCACCCTTAAGGCTATTAAATCCGCCAAGAAAGTATTTACTACAAAATTTTACCTAATCCATACTAGCGAAAATCGAGTAGAATTTTAATATTTTTTTGGGAATTTGCTATTTTTATTTCAAATACGCGATCAGATAATTTCCCATTACCTATTTTAGGCACATTTTATCGACTCAATTTAGGGTTCAAGCTCTTATTTTTCTAAAAGGGTCAAGTGGACTGCTGTATATTTTATACCATTTCAATTCGTGGTCATGAATAAAAGACATAAAATTTTAAATGGGCCAATATCAAACATTTTTATATTCACTTTTATTCGCGAATACTTTATTGTCGTAAGAGGAACTGAAAGGAACCGCCCGGATTCTCATTTTAATATGAGATATTTATTTGCAGATAAAACGAAACAACATCGAAGAAATTTAATGGTCGATGACACCATGACTTTGGAAATAGTATTTTTTAACACACTTTTATTAGGTCCACCGCTATGTATATGTATGTAAATAATCTGTAATAGAATCTAAGGAACCGAATTTCAAACACTGTTGATTATATTAATGTGAAACTTGGCAATTGTGTGTAGTTCTGGTGACAATACAATAATGTGGTACCTTAGAGCTAATCTGATGATGGAGGCGGAAGGCAGTCACAGGAACTGCATAACGAAACAAAGTATCCAAGCCGTGTTTGGGCTTGTTGGAATTGTCTTGAGATGGACTCTGGCGATTTAAGATTTCCAGGGTCTGGTAATGGAGCCGGAAGGTTGGCACTCGAATTCTATAACGGAACTACCTATCTTAGCCGTGTTTGGGCTTGTTGGAATTGGCTTGAGATGTTCTCTGATCATGAATGATTTCTTCTTCTCTTTTCGTTTACTGGGAGGTCTTAAACCTAAGCGATTTTAAAAGTAAACCATTATGACATATAATGTACCTAAAGAAATACTTTTTGGACAAATTTCAATGAGAACCATTACGGTGATTTGATTTGAAGAAAAAGCGCCCACACACACGATTGTCCATTTTTAGTATTCTATTTTAACTATTTTAGTTATTTCCTATCGTGATTATTAATTACTTATTATTAGTTATAACTAATATATAGTGGTTATGGTATTATGAATGCTATTTTAAGTTGCCGAGTATATGCATATACAAAACTAACGACCTGGCTGCCTTAGAACAAGTCCTGGCAATTAGTTGGGTGGCATTAGTACAAATACACTAATGCTCTTAACTGCCCTACCTTTGGGTTCAAAGAGTCAAAGTCAAATTCAAAAAGTAGGTAAATCCTTTTTTTTTAATTAGATTTCTCTACAACAATACTTGTTTAAAATATACCAGACAAATAATAAATTGGTTTATGTAAGCGGTTTTTATATATCGGTTTCTTATAATTTTTATACTTTTTTTTAAAATTTTCAATATGATAGTATAGCGGACATATCACTTACGTTCGTATAGGTAAGGCGGTTAAAGACAGAGTTATTTAAAAAAAAAATATTAATCAATGATGATAAAGCCTCTGGTGAGGAAGATTATTTAAGTATTTTTTCTTACCTAACAGTGCTATATAATGTTGAGTAATGTATGTTTTGAAATATCTAATGTATATTTAATTAATACTTATATTTAATATATAGAGAGAAGTGTGAGTTACGTTGTTTTAGGATTTTTTTTCTATTTTAGATACTTTGCAAGACATCCAAACAATACTTTTTTTCTTTAAAAACTTTTAAATGGCTGAATATATCGAATTGAGATAAATATGTTACATAACTATTTATTTATCCTAACAATGGTTTGCTTATTTATTATTGTGGCTCGAATCAATTAACATAGATCAAAAGAGATTTGGTTGAGATGCCTGAATTTCTATTCTGTCAAGGCGTTCCGAGAATACTCCTGTCACCGGTCAAAAAGAGGGGTTATCAGCCTTCTATTTTAGATAAGCTCGTTTTTTATTTCGACTAACAAAGACGCCAAAAATATTGAAGACGTGTAACGAACTTAACGTTGTGTAACGATACAAATAAATTTGTGTAGCGACGCTCGGTTGATATGCATCGCGAGTGAGACTATCTATTTGGAGGTTTAATTTGTCTGACTCTGTCACATTATGCTTCATATCACTTCTCCCAATTTGCTTCTCTCAAGTGGGAGTACACTCAAATTAATCTAACGGGCAACAAATCTTTAGTCTTATTTTGTCAAGTTTCAGTTATAATATCTAATAAATCATTTTTCATTATCTCAGGCACGACAATATAATGAAATTAATGTCTGTTTGCCTCACCGCTCTCGCTTGCCATTGTACAAATTATAAATTTTAAAGACGACAGCTTTGGAAAGCCCTAGAACGATGTAGAATTCCCTTTTAGGCAGACGTGCCCAAACAACTTTTGGTGTAAACTGTTGTATTAAACAACTTTTTAGTATGCTTTTTCGCAGGCACCAGGGACGGTTGAAGAAATGTTTTTGATTTGTTGCGATCGTTATTTGAAAATATACAGCAGGAAGTTTACCTTAACGAGTATTTCAGGAGCATTGGTTTGCGCATCGCTATGTAGTGCAGTCACTTGGGCAAAAAAGGTCAACCTCGGAATGAGAGATAATACGCTGGGAACTCGTATATGCAAGGTCAACTGTGTGATTACATTATGAATGGCTGAGCGTTGCGCGGTCTCCTCCCTCTATCTAAAAAACGGTTGAGAGCATGAAAGTTTGTTTGGAACAATTTTTGTCGCAAATTTTATGCTCTTTAATTTTTGTAACAGCGGCGGTGTAACAGCGGCGATCACATCTAGATAGTGTGTCTTAGCGTACGTGTTACTTCTTATATGTTCCCTCGCTGCTCACTTATGGCGTGACGGAATCGCCTTCTCGTCCATAAGCAATCCATATAATTTAATCCGTTGAAGTCTACTTTCCTCGCATGATCCGGGAAGCCATTGAAATAAGAAGAACTCCGAACTTCAATAGAGATGACGGCTACAAACTCTCTTCTACGTGGAACCCTCTTCTTAAAATGTTCCCGCCGCCGAACGCCGAACGCAAAGACGTAAAACAGGATACAGTGAGTGTTGTGTGCAAGACGGATTTTAAAAATTACCGCGCTCTGAGCCCGGCGCCCCACCACCGTTACGCAGTGGCGGCAGCGGTTTGCGGCCTACCCGCAAAACAACGGACTGACAGCTCTTCAGTCTACCCTAGACAACGGCGGCTGCAACGTCACCGAAACGTCGGGTCCTACAAATTTCACGCGGTAAATTCGTTTTCTATCCTATTTCTAATGTCAAACAACCGCGATAGTCTTCGATTTTATATCTCAAGATGCTTCCGCCAAACCCTCTTCCATGAGTTATCGATTTTGATAGTCCCGTCCGATATATATCCTGTGAGTAGCTGTATGTTATAAAGACGCTGAGCGATTTAAGTACAAATGGTATCCATACGTTTGGGACACGGAATCGGTAGGGTTGGCTGATATTGCCGCGCCTAAGATAAACAATCACCTAAGTGGTTTCATAAAAGAATCGGTAAGCTATACTGTGTTCAGGGTGCGCCTCAAAATATTTCTTATTGAAAGGGCCTATTATTCCGTGAGAGAATTTTCCTCTCAACGATAGGTTCAATATAATATTATTAGGATTAAGTTCAAAAGAGTGCTTTGTAAATGTATTTTTAAACATTAACCAACAGTTTCTAAGTTGATTTTAAAAACCTATATGTGAAATGTCTGACTTCTATATATTTTATATAAAATAAACGATGCATAATCACGTGATACATTATTTAGTTTAAGATGGTACCAAAAAAAAATAAAATATAATACTGTATGTCTCAAAGCCGAATGCCATTTTTTAAAAATAATATTTATTTGGATAAAGCTTGCCCATGGTCTGCTGGCTTCAGGTGTTGTGTCAATTAAATATTTGAAGCGTATTTAGAGGACAGTCAATTTGTGGACGAAAACAACCTCCTTGCAAAAAATCACGCAGTTTTAATTTCTTAATATGTCCATTAGGACCTTAGCCAAAAAAAGGACCAATTTTGCAGTTCCGAAAGACCTGTGTGAGCTGCGAAATGCTCAAAAAACAGTTTTTTTGCATTTGTTTCGGTTTTTCTCGTGGTATACAAGCCCTACAGAAAAACTTATGTATTGTTTTTTAAAGTACATTAAATTTGCTATAAATTGAGCCAAAACAAAACACTGTATATCCAGACATTTCCGAAAACAGCTATTCAAAAATTGTTTTTTTTTTTCACAAAAAGTAAAACAAATGACAACAAATAAAAACCAATCTTTGGAGTTGGTAGAATCAGATCTGATGGATGTCGCGTTAATGAGATTACTAAGCACGTCCAAATTTCAAAGAGCTATATCTTAGATAGTTCTGGATATAATATACGGCACTTGATTTAGCTTTAAATTGTAATAAATTTATTGTACTTGAAAAAGAATACTATATTTTTTTTTCTGCAGGGCGTATAATTTAAAAAATATAGAGCAAAGTCGAAACAAGGGGATTTTTTGTGCTGTTTATTGGGCATTGCGAAGCTTGCTCAGGTCTTTCGAAGCTGCAAATCCAGTCACCTACTATTGGCACAGGTCTTAAGTATAAAATAATGAAACAATTTAATATAAAATAATTATTTAATTAATAACATAATTAAAACTATAATATATGACCTTCTGCAAGGACTGGAATAATATATAGATATACAATTAAGTCGTCGCATACTGCCTCATGGAGTTGATTATTATAGAATCGAGAAATTTTGTGTAGGGGAGGGGGGGGGGGATTACTACACCTAATACTGATATTTGTACTTTAGTAAGTAAAGCAGCGATTAGTGGTTGATTAGTCACAAAAAAGTGATTGATTTGAATAATGTAACTTTTGGGCAACAGGTCTATTCAGGAAGTATTTGGGAAAATGCCCACCTTAACAAGCCATCTCTTTCATTGAGTGAAAACTGCGATTGGATCATTGACGAAGAGAAAGCTATTCCACGTTTCATGACGTTTCTCAAAACTATTTCTAAGCCGTGCCCAGAAGTTGTTGTTTGCCACTGTAAAGAGTTTTGTAACTCACGGAACTGCAGTTGCAGAAAAGAAAACGTCCCTTGCATAAACACATAGTAATCTTTTTTAGTTTCTGTAAGTTGTTGTTGCCAAAAAGTCGCTTGTTTGATGTTTGTTTGTTCCATTTTCAAATAGGGCAATATTGTGCTGCCGCCATCTTGGCCGCCATCTTGAAATACCGGAGCAATTTGTTTACAGTGTATTTTTTAATTCCCTATGCTCAAAAACATACATTTACACATTTTGGATGCGTTCCTATGTCAAAGGGGGGCTTTACAGCGCTGATTTCAAGTTTCGGCGCCATATTGACCGCCATCTTGGATATCTCACTTCTGGTTAGGATTTCGCTTGGGCAACCGGCATTTTCGGATTCAGCATGGTTGAAATAGGGAGCAAATACTGGTTGCCCAAAAGTTACATGATTTAATTCTAAAAGTGCGTTTTTCAGAAAATAGGACTAGACGAATAGACCACCCATTTATGTGATAGCCTAGGTCTTAAAAGTCTTCGTCTGAAATATTATAATCGCTTTTGATTTGATCTGCCTATTGGTACCAATCTATCTAAATACCTATGCTTACAAGACGAGATGCAAAGGAGGTAGGTTTGACATCTTAAATAATGCAAATAAACCAAATAGCGCGGCTGGCAGGCGTTAATCCGACATTGCTAATGATACTGTCTGCTTTCTTGGATTAGCTAATGTTAGTCATCTTCTTGTATATCCAGTGACATTGCCGTAGCTACAAGCCATGCGGCACGAAGTGGCAACACCGCCAATCGTCACAATTTATATTATTATTTTTCTTTCAAAATTTACAATGGAATACGAATATGTCGTTCCAGCCCGACGAATGCGAAGCGGTCATAGCGTGTGGAGGACCGCGTCGTCTGGCGGATATCCGCCTGGAAGCATTTCAAGTCGCTCGCACGCTTGGAGCATTTCAAGTCGCTCGCGGATCGATAAGTGATTTGTAGTTTTTCGAACGAACACAAATGGGCGCGCAGTGTGCTTAGAGCGCCAGTGTGGACGGGTTGTGTTGAGACGCGCGCGAACACGACTTGAACCATGTGTTCACATGGTTCCGTATGGACACATGGACACATGAACCGTATGGACAGAGCGTGTTCTCAGCAGACCGACGACTTCCGCGCGCACGCCGTAAACAGATGCGAGTAGGTACATGTTCGGTTCGTGCGCGCGCTGCGTCCGCACGAATGAAATGCTCCTTTCATGTTACATTGCATGTTACCTTTCGTCAGTGTATACGCAGCATTAGACTCTTCTTCGGGACAACACAGTCCACTGATCTAGCTAAGCCACACGCCTGTCAGAAGCCAACGCTTTACGCATGGTACTTAGTATGGCCGGATTTTTTCGTCCTCCAGACTGGTTAAAGTAAAACAGTGTGTTGATCTATCGATAGTTTATTTCGTTCTGGCGGGCGAGACTAGCTTGTCCGTACTCGCTCGCGGTTACACGACGTGTTCGTAAAAGCCACATAGCAATTCGTCTGACTCAAATTATTGTATTACGCGTGGTAACACTGAGCATACGAGAAAATTTTAATTGCTTCCTGGCGGGACAAATGAATTATAACATATGACGTAATCTCTACAGGGCCATCCATTTACCCACAACAGACTGGGTGCGTATATAAATGAGATTCAAACAATATATTCTAAAGTAGGTATATAAAAAAAAAGTTAACTAGGGGCTAGTGAAGTTAAGTAAAAATTTCATGGGGAATGTTTCCATTAATATTCCCATTGAAAAGTAAATATCGTTTTATTTGTTATGATTGTATTTATTTTAATGTATACTGAACAATTGATATTCCTTGCTATAATATATAAAATCCTTGCTATGATATATAAAATGACTGTAATAAAAAAAAAACTTAAATAAATGCACTGCACTGAACAGAATAATCCCTTCATGGCTTGTAATACCATGTTGGTAGGTTAGCCAGGGACCGAAGGAGTTCATAGCGCCCACTCCCTCCATCAGAATAGACGACTTGATGTTTCAGAGATCATTCAGCGTGGCAGTAGCTCCTCTTATTAGCTCGCTTAATTACTGGGGTGGGAATTATTTACATTATCTGGTTTTAGATGACATGCTACTACATTTATATATTGGATTAATTACATCAAGAGAGTGGGTGTAAATAAGTTCACACTGAGGGAAAAACTTCCAGCAGTCGCAATGGTAAAACGGAAAAAAAACAGATGAATTGTATTATTACACACTTACATCTGTATGTTATGCCTGGGTGACGTCGGAAGGACACGTTTAGTCAATTGTATATAATAATTAATTAGCCTCCCAAATATGGCCTCCACAATGTTCCGCCTCAGTGTCTATCGATCTACTTTATATAAATACGTTCCTTTATAACGCCCCAAAAATAGGGCGTAAAATCCGGCGAACGCGCAGGATCAGGAATCTAGGATCAGTTTTTACTTTTCTCAAAATCCATTAAAGCGCATTGGACGCCAGTCTATAAGTTCGTGCAGATGCTGGACTCATAGTCCAGAGTTTAGAGTGCATTACACAAATGTTATTTTTTATAAAGATAGTAGCTATCTTGTTATTATTTTGGGTCTACTGTGTAATACCTATTACCATTGATTTTAAATCAATGCTATTACTAAAGATTATAACAATTTCATTAAAATACATGCAGAAATTCAAAAGTTATGAAAGGTTTTGTTCACTTTATCGAGAGACACACTGTATATAGCAGTAAATCATTGAAAAAAGAAAACTACTTAAACACACGCTTATTGCTGCCCCCCCCTCTCCCCTTTTCCTACGATCCCGTACTGCTAATTTATAGGAACATATTTACTTACTTTTTAATATACAAACAAACATAATGCGCTAAAAGCGGTATTAGTATAGCATAAGCTCATAAGCTACTTGTCATGCAATTTTGAATTTAGTAATATTTAGTAAGTAGTAAACTACGTAGTATTATTTAATGTCTGTGTAAATGTATGTGATAAAATTTAAATAAAATAGTATTACGTATTATTATAAGTATACATGTCTATCTATCTAAATATAATATGTTACTTTATTTATTACATAATATGTATATATATATACTCGTAAACAAATGATATCGCAAGTTACCTAAACCACACTACATACATATCCGTTAACCCTTTAAGAACCATGGGACATACGTGTCCCATAACTTCAAAATCATTTTATAAATTATTGAATACGAATAATCTATAAATTATATTTTTTCTATGTTATTGAGACATCAAAATCTTAAAATTGACAAAAAAAATATTGTTTACAAATATACCATTTTTTTCGCAGATGACCGACGAACTCTGGTGATATTAAATAAATAAAAGAAATATTTATAGTGACTCTTTTAATTTGATTACTATTCTTTTAGTACGTATGATTTCTAAGTTAATTAATAAAATAATCATATTTTGGAAAAAGTTGTAACTTTGCATCTTTATGGACCCACAGGGACACTTATGTATGTCCAATCAAATTATACAAAATCTATTGAACCAATTTTTTACAAAACTTACATACATGATGTTTACATCGCCCTTTAATAGTTTTATGAATAAAAGTTTCCATACCCTCCCTGCAAAGCATATGGTCCTCAAGGGGTTAACCCTACCTTAGGCGAGGTCTACTTAGGAGGGCTTTATAACTGACATAAATGTAACTTTAAAAATTGAATTTTGAGTTTGAATAATGTACTGTATTTTACCAAATAAACAAAAATGTAATTACATTATACCAAATATTCGCTCACATTGCAAAAGTATGTAATCGCTGTGAATTTCTTGCTTAAAGTGTTCTTTGTGAACGGCTCTTATTCTTATTATACTATCCAGAGACAATACACGTCTAACATATATTGTGAATGTTGAATTTATAATGAAATATCTCGAGGAAGGAACCACAAATCGAAGAATGTTTCGCATCCGCTGTCGAGACGCCTTTGAAGGTGCGGTGTCGGGTTTCCGCGCGGCTGGCTTCCCTTTGAAGCGCCATTAAATGTCCCAGGCAGCCCTCATGATTTATTTGGAGGGTGGGTATCGCTAGCCAATCTACTCGCTGCAAGTTTGTCGCTTCCTCGCTTTATTAGGCGCCTACAGGCCGTTCACGATTAATTACCACGCATCAACCATCACCGCTCGACTACGGAGATCGCAGGATATTTCAAGGGCAATTTAATTTTAAGGGTGCGCAATTTAATTTGATGGAGGATTTTAAAGAGGTTTGATGTCAGGCCAACATAAATTTTTAATAACCTTTGAACGGATAATGATTTTAAAAAGTCTTAAGCTAGTCGAAAAATTGCATTTCCACAGTTTTACCATTTATTTGAAATATGCACATTAGAATATTTTATAATCATTAAATTTTATTGTTTTCTTAAAAAAGATGCGAAAACTCAGCTTTACCTAATTGAATACGAAACTAATTGTTTGCATATGCCATTTAGTATTAAGTAATAAGTGGCAATTTCTGTTGCGCAATAGAAATTTAGATGTTTAAAATGCATATTTCCTATGTAGACAAAGTTTATATTTGAAATGTCTAAATGCCACTGGGCACTAAAAATCACTCCTAAAACTAACGTTTTCAGGGATTTTGTTAAAAAAACCTATTTTAGAAATTGAAAATGAATGGCTTCCAAACTTATATACAATTACGGAAAGTACATGAAATTATATTCGGGGAAAGCTGATGAATTGATGACATACGAAAAATTATTTTGATTTTGTGTACATATTTTTAGAATATCTTTTCGAATTAATCGTTGTTGTTTAACATTATAAATATGACAACAACGAATTTATCTCGAAAGTTTGTAACACCCACGTTTCGGTGATGTTGCAACCGCCGTTGTCCAGGGTAGACTACAATGGAAAAATACGGTTTCAATATCGCCGAAACGTCGGGTAAACTCCTTTTATTCTATTTCTATATTTTAAAAAAAAAAATATTCTGATAAAACAGTATTTATTTTTTCGCATGGTGATTTCAGGAAATGTTTTTGATGGTACCTGTACCTACCTAATGTATAAAGAAGGAAACACGATTCAAATAACAATATTCACTTACCGATCCATACTTATCGCCATAAGAGTGAAGACTGACGCTGATATACTTAAAACTGCAATGAATTGGCTCAGTTTGCAGTATACCCTGCCGAAAGGCCAGTCTGAATTCAGCATATACGTATAGTTGAATGTGACATTCAAGGTGGACACCATTGCATCGGCAATTGATAAATTAACTGAAACAAATAGCAAAAAAGTGATTTTACGTGAAAGAAGCGGTAAAACGGGTTAGTCATTCAATAGTTTTAAAGTTTCTCTTTCGCCCTTAAGCCAAGTTTTAAATCGGCCTCTGTAAATCATTGTGAATAGCTTTTAGAGTAGGTATAATAGTGTTAAAATAAACAGTGCAGATTGTATTTGATTCACCAGAAATATATGTGATATTTCATTCATGAACTACTAAGTCCAACTCATTTGCAGTGCAAGCGGCTCGAATAGGGAACTCTGCGCCTTTGCCCCTTAGACAACTTGAAAACCTGATCGGGTTAAAAATCTTTACCTAACATATGTATACTCATGTCTACCCCCCCCCCCCCTCCCTTCCCACAACCCATATCCTAGCTTGTTCTCATATCCCTTTCCTCCCTTCGATATTATATTGAGGATATGTTAATAATTTTTGTTTTATTTTATTTATTATGTTTATTATGTAATTGTACTCAATTATTGTGACCTAGGAACGGACATCGGTGTCCGATAAATCGAAAATATCGATGGTTAGAGACCGATGTTCGATGTTTTTTTCACGGTGGTGCCTTATCGATGTTTTGTGCCATCGATGTTCCGTTGTCGATATTTTTTATGTATACATTGCGTTTTATTTTGTCATATATGAATGATAATATTTCATGGAAGTTGATATTTCTTTAAACGACGAATTTTGAAAATAAATGAATCAAACATTGTCACTTCCTATTTTTAATTTAGATTTATGTACTTTTTTATTTGATTTATTAATAACACCTATGTGGATGTGATATACATAATATCACTGTTCATCTCTATTTTTGATTTTATTCGAAAAAAAATTAAAGGGTCTGTCAGCAAAATGAGCCATAATAGGGACTGTCAACAAAAATGATTTTTAAAAGAAAATATAGATGTTTAGATTATATAAATATAGATGATTTTCTAACGATATTTTTTAACCATCGATGTTTGCGTTACGATTTTGGTATCGATGGTAACATCGTTTTTTATTCCTTCGATGTCCATCCCTATTATGAGCAATGATTAAAAAAAAATGCCCAGATAAACATTAAGTCACGATAATCCTGAAGGTATGATCGTGAGATATTGCTGCTTAGCAACAGGCCCACCATCTTGTACTATATTGTGAGTGCAATACTTTTTCAAACAAAATATCAGGTCAGTCCAGTTCTCCCCCATTTTTGCATTTTTTTAAAAAACTGTATATTAAACACACTTTATGATTTTAAACAATGATTTATTTTTCTTTATTACCTACAGTAACTCAGCATCTTACATGTAGCTTTATTATGCCACTATTGTAGAAATACTCTGGTTTTGATGTAAAAAAACTTTAAAGTTGCATTTGTACTTCATATTTGTTATTTTTAGAGTTATTTTTTTCCTACATTTTTTTTGTTGTAAGAAACAAAATAAATGAGAATCAATTGGGCAAATGTCTGAGGAGTAAGAAGGATGCGGGAAAATCTTCTAATTAAATTTACATATCTTTTGTAGCTTTTTCAATGCGGTGTGCGGCCTAGCATAATCATGATGAAATAACACTTTTTTGATATTCACTAATCGCGAGCCTTTTTTATGAAATTCTGAGTTTAGACGACAAGGTTGTTCACTGTATACATCTGCATTAATGTATTGATTTGGTTCTAACAGTTTATAATCAATTACACCATACATATCCTAACAAACACCCAAAATTAGCATTCTAGGGGGCAAAGAAACTTGCTGTTGGAGAAGACTGCTTATTTATCTGTACACTGTCTTTGTACAGATAAAGATAATTGCATGCTGATAAAGAATTTATTTTTCATCACCTATAACCAAACGGTCTATAAACGGCTCTGAATCGAAGTGAGGTAATAGAAAGTGCAGATGTTTATTCGTTGCTGGCAATTGGCTAGGGATAGCTCATGCGGTATCCATTTTCCAAGATTTGATACATTCTTGACAGATACCGATCTTTAAGTGACAAAATATTGTTCCATAAGATGAATCCATCCTTTCTGCAATGTCATCCACTATTAATTAAGGCTCTGACTCCGGAAGACATTTAAGAACATAGTTGTTAAAATTAACAGGACGTTCTTAATGGGGCTCAATGTCAATACTGCTTTCTCAATATTCACTTTTTTAACCGTTTTTGTGTAGTCCTTACACCTATACTAAGTTCACCATGTACACTGTTATTTTTTATCGCTGCAGACCTAGCAGTTTCACACCATGAAATAAAAAAATATAAAACGTCACGTTTGTATTGATATAGATAATATATTTTTAATGGTACCTATTTTCATCCGATGTTCACGAAAATTGGTGATAAACTGACTAATTTAATGGGCAATGGAATAAAGGATTCGACAAGTTTGAAATTTATTCTTCTACGTAGTGAGTCATAGGGAATCCCATGTATGCTCTAAATGCGCCAGAACTTATGGACTGATCTGATATATACCTAGTCATGATTTTGGATTACTAAATGGTGATCTGCTTACAGAATGATATATAGGGAAAAATGATTATCTTTTGTTATTGATTAAAAAAATATTTATTTTATATTAAACTTACCTAGGAAATAATTGGTAACAGTCCTCATCCTCTTGTGAGTTAATACGATCCATATAACGACAAAGTTTCCACACGCTGCCACTGCTACCATACATGCGAATAATAAACTCCATATCAGCTGTCGCCACCATGGTAGAATAAAACTGGGCACGTTATTGTCATCTGTAAAAAAAATGAGAAATGTCAAATAACACCATAATGAATATATGAAATTCATATTAACCCCTAGAGCCCCAATTGGTCGATATCGGCCACAAAACGATTCAACGTGACGGCCCCGTTTTAATTTTATTTTGATTTAATTTGTTTTATTTTATTACGTTAATGTTTTATTTTAATTATGAGAACAGTGGTCTGGCAGTAATTAATGTTTTGGTGAGACAGTGTCATAATTCAATTTTTTTACTAATTTTTACTAAATTTTTATGGGACATCAACTTGTCAATCGGCTGAGGGGCCGAGGCCTGAAAGGTTAATGTAACGTTTTCATTTCATTAAAATAATGATTAAAAAAAGGAATATGCTTCAAAATACAAATGTATTGGTATTTTTCTAAGCCGATATTAAAGTAATGTTGGTAGCGTTTATATTGAATTCTCTATTGAAATCAGTAGCCATGTGCATATTTTGGAGTCTCATTCATATTATAAATGTCTTATGAAGATTTATAATAAAAATAATTTAATAGTAGCATATTTTCAAAAACAAGCTTTTATCAAAATGCTCTGTCCCAAGCCAACATTGGGTGCATCAGCCATGAATGAATCACAATTGAATGCGTATGCAAATTTCGTTTCTGCGCTGATGACCGTTAAGGGGTCCCTTCGTTGGAAGCCAACCCTGGGTGCAGCAGCCCTGCCGCGGCGGAACTTAGTACGGGTATCATAATTGGACGCTTATACAAAAAACATTTCTGTGCTGTTGACCGTTGAGGTGTCCCCTGGTCGGGAGTCAACCTTGAGTGCAGCAGCCCTGTCGCGGTGAATTTTAGAACGGGTTGTCATAATTGAATGCGCATACAAAATTGCGTGTCTGTGCTGTTGACCATGGAAGAGCAGCCTCATCGGGAGCCGATCGTGGTTGTGAAATCAGGTCATGCTCACCACAAAAATGCATTGTCATCGGAATTGAACAAACGTGTAAAATTTCAACTTCATAGGATAAGAGGAAGTGGTTCTAATTCAGCTTGCAAGATTTGACCTAAACAAACATACATACTAACTAACATACATTACAAGGTAAATCAAAAACTTGCAACAAGTGATATCGGGGAGTTATGAAAACTGAGAAACACAGAAAACTTACTATTTACCATTTGGGTAATGTAACTAAAACAATCCTCCTATCGTGTTAGAGATAAACTACTTAAAAGATCATATGTCATCGTCCTGTAGTTTAGGAGAACCTAACGCCATTTACAGAAAAAAAGATAACATATAATTAAGCAACAATGACGGTTAGAAATTGGCGTGTCGATGAAAAAAAGGGAACTGACCAGATACTTTTGAAGAGTTTTTATCAGAAACTGTGTCTCGCTAAGCTTGTTTCTCTGGTGAAGCACAAAATGGAAGCACATAATGTATCAATCAAAAAATCTCTGGTATTTAAAATTCCGACGTGGACATGGGTCCCATAGCACAGTACCATTTATAAGTTGACCAAAAACATTTATAATACAATAAAGCGTTGCTGCTATACGCTAGCTAATACAGCGATAAAGGCATGTGTCATGAGCACGAGTCTTAAAAAGTCATCTTAAATATACATAAATTGTCTATTCTCGCATGCAAATCAAAGAAATCGGTCGCTTCATTTGTCTCAAAGTAAGGACATGTTGCCACAGTTTCCATATAAGAACGGAGAACGGACACAGTAGATTGGTTAAGTAAACTGTGTGTTTGCCAGAAATAATAACCGAACTCTGAAGTGGTAACCCGAAAAGTCGCATTACCTTCAACACGATAATACGGGATTTCACACCGATTGAAATATAAAGGTTTTTTTGGAGTAGGAAAACATCGATTTTTACTGTACAGTACTGACCTGAATTGCGATAATTATTATACATTTCAGGGAATCAAAAATAGTTGGGTGGTCAGTGGTTTTACGACCCAGAAGTAGCTGTCCAGACATTCAATGCGGCCATTTTATCATTTCTAACTTCGGATTAAAATATTTTTTTCCACAGCTAGTCTGTGCGAAAGCCAAAACACATTTTTTAATAAAGGATAGTTTGAACGAGAACAAAAGCATTTTAAATAATTTTGTTTTTATCGTTTATCCTATTCTATATCGTTCGCCATTCTGTGATTCGGTCGATGAGCCTTGTTCAAGGCCCGTGACGTCTTTCGCTGGACAATTACTCTTTAGCGGAGCTTCGTGTGAGCCGGACCTATTGACCCGGCTTTTTAGGGGAGGCGTAGCAGGGCTGTACGCCCTGCGGCAAGTATCTTGCCAGGCGACCGTCTATGGTGATCGACTGTTTAGATAAGCCTAAATAGCATCTTCTGTGGTGATGACTGTCGTGCTGCGATGTCCGCGCTGGTGGCCTGCTAATCTAGCAGACTGCAAGGGTACGGTTTCCGGACATTTCTTGGCCTGGCGTATGAGCTGATGTATGTGCACGTGAGGCAAGATGGAACTAAAGCGACGGCATGGCGACCACGGTGCTATTATTTTAAACGTAGTATATTTTTGTATCAGAAGAACCTGGTGCGGATATCGGAAATGGCTGAATCTGCTTTCGTAGGATATAGAGAAAAATCCTGGAATCAACTAAGTAGTTCTTTCAGCGCTAATTATCGGGTTATTTCTAAAAAATAACATCGAGGTGGAAAAAATACTACGAATTGACGCCATATAGATAACGCAACCACTTGGTACTGGTAGACGGACGTTTTTAACATCAAGGAATTGCTCTATATCCTATGACATCAGTTTAAACCAGTTAACCTTGAAGCTATGTTGGTCTTAAACTAAATTCTAAAATAATTAAAATACTAATAATATTTAATTTAACTTTCAAATTATAATGAAAGCAGATACAAAGAGCAAGGTACAATACTTTATATTTACATCCGTACATTTTTCGCTCTTGAGGCATTTTTCACGCAAAATGACTTCAATTCGTATTTATTTCATTTTATTTCGGGTGTAATGCTTCGGCGTCGTCTGGCTTTTTATCGTCTCTTTTATTAGCTTTACAGAATTTAATAGCTTGCCCGATAGTATAATTCCAATATCCGTGAAACTTTTTTGGCAGTGTCTATGGAAATACTTTATGGCTGGCGAACTGCATTTACTACATAGGTACTATTTTAATGATAAAAATACTCCGACTGAGTCGTATTATCATGAACATATGGTTTATGAACAGTATTCTAAACTCTAAGCAGTACAAACTATTTTCCAAATAAAAAAAATAATTTAAGACCGTGTTTTCAATGTGATACAACAACAAAATATATATTTTTTGAAGGAGAAAGCATTTCGTTTATAAGAAAGGTTAAAAAAATAGATTTCTAAGTTAGATTTCAATAACTATATATTTTTTCAGATAATAATTATTTTAAATAAAATTTTTCTTTAATAACTTAGTTATAAAAGTGCATTTTTTTATAAAACGGTATATTTGCAGTTGGTAAATCGCTTTGTCAAAATCTTTCATAATAATTTAAATATTTATTGACAACTAGCTGACCCGACAGACGTTGTCCTGTCCACTTTTCAATAATTTTGTTTTTGATCGTTTTGCGAATTTGTGAAAGCTATTGGAATATGTAAACAAAGTAAAAAATCGGTTGTCTCACCTCAAGACTTTCCCGGCAACCAGACAACCCCTCCCCCCGCTCGCTCTAAACCCCTCACCCCCCTAACCCCCTTCCCAAACCTCACACCAAACTCCACCCCTAACTCCCCCTCCAAATACCCCACCAATTTCAAACTCCACCATTTAACCCCCTCACCCCCCCCCCCCCCCTTCCCTACCTAAACCCCCACCCCCAACGCCCTCAACCTTCCAAACTTCACCCCCCCCCCCCATATACATCCCTCAACCCTTCCCCACAACCCCCTTTCCCCAAATGCCCCCGCCAAAAAAAACTCCACCCTAACCCTCCCCAAAACCCGTCTCAAAACCTTCCCCCAACTGGCCATTGCACAGCTTCTCGAAAGGTTGCAAGTGGAAATTTTATTGATTTGAATATTCAACGACAACTTGAGTTGTTGTTGAATGAGTTGTTTGACCGCCTTTCATCAACATAGCTGCAATTCCTGATGAAGCTAGGGAAATTTCATTCTGCAAGCGAATCGTTGCCTAAATGATTGCGATCAAACAGTTTTTCCAGTTTCACCGGGAGCGTCCAAGAAGAAAAATCCAAAAAAAAAGAAGAAAAGTTCTATCGTTAATAATTTTAATGAGTGTCGTTTGCATAATGTTGGTGCCGATTCAACGGCGGAACGTTCGTTCGAAATGATTTTTACAATGCATAGCAATCATAGTATTTTTCGCGTTTCAACTCTTCGTCAAGCCTCGGACGATTGGACGCTGTCATACTTAGTTGACGTAATACCTTGTTTGATATCATCAAGCACATGTCCTCAGTTAATATCAATGCCTCGTTGTGAATTTCCTCGCTCATTTGCACATTTGGATTTAGTATTCTGGCACGCATCTTATGCAAAATATCATCAGATATGTATTTTTTGTATTTGGTTCACAAATCAATCGGTTTGGATGGAAAGCTTGTTGAGATAATTATCGAAAACAATGTTCGTATTTGACGAGCATTTAACGAAATCACAGCATCCCAATGAGTTTCATTTTCTAGCGATGGCAAACGTTGACAGTTTTCTCCATATGTACCACACAATTCACCATTATCAGTTCGTAGATGTAGAAACGATTTTGGGTTACGAACTTTGAAAAAAAAACGACCTAATACATCGGTGGAAAATACATGGTTAAGTTGGGTTTTCTTGTTTACGTCATTGATTTATTTTTCACAGTTGATTTTAGTAAGATATCTTGGCATTTTGGAATATAGCAGTGTTTGCGCAAAGTCATCATTCTGCCACATTTCAAAATACAGATCAATAGCGAGATAAGTAAATTGGAATATAAAAAAAATATCTACATTTGTTGGACAGGTCGCCAAACAACACAAAAGTAGAAAAATCTAATTTTATATTAATATATTTAGGCTGGAATTCGTGTTCTCAAGATCTTCCAATTTTTTTAACAATTGAATACATTCGATTGAAATATTTCTATCCCGCGGGACCAAAGCGATCAACAAAAAAAAAACAACATAATATGTCGTTCCTATTCAAAAATATAATTACGGATATCCATCGTTCGAATCGTGAGTGGAAAAAAGCACTTACATTTTTCTCGGATCTTCCAATTTTCCAAGCCACTTTTCCAATTTTTCTTTCCGTTCGGACCTTATTTGGACTATTGAGAATATTAAAAAAAATAGCCATATCGGTTCAGCCGTTTAACGTAATATGCGGTTACCAACGTAAATTAATTCATTTTTATTTATATAAATAATTAATTACCTTTATACAAAAGTAACGTATGGTTTCTTGGTATGGGCCTTTCATTGCTGTTTTGTAACATGCGTGTTCATTAAAATCTTCGCAACGACACAAGAAAAAACACACACGTGTATGGGTGATGGGTTCACAGTGGGCCTATAGCATTTCTTAGTGAGCTAAAATTGGAATTAGATTATGCCAGCGAGACAGGGCAATACGTAAGAGCGGAATATAAAATGATCGGTTGTCATTTTTCTAGCCTAAAACTACCTCGAACATAAAGCAGAATAATCTCAGATCGGTCACAATATTTTCAAACACATTCAGATGGTTTTACATTCGCTTTAATATTGCTCATTCCCATGAACTATTATCCGATATTTTCATGAAGAAACGCAAACGAGCTCGTTGTCTATGGTTGATGTATAACTTTTGAAAACCTCAGAACCTGATAAAATTTTAAAATATGTTTTAGAGTTTGTATATCATGTCCTAAAACTTTTGTTTCAATGATGTCTCTGATTCTGAGAGAAGTATAATAATAATAATAATAGTTTTTATTGTAACAATAAAAAAGACATTATACATAGATATTCCAATAAAATAAAAGAGCTTAGACACCAATCTGTAATAGCTAACTGATCGGCACGTATTTTCAGACCCTTCTTGAAAATAATATTAGCACAAAATAGGTACTCGTACGTACTATGTATATTATTATAGTTGTCACAAAAATCGATGTACATTTTTTACAAAATCATTGAAAGTCATATATTTTTTAAAGAAAAGAGGCAGATATTACACACAGTATACGGTTCTCAATTTCTATCTCAACATATTTATAAATATATATATATATATATATATTCTAGTGTAAAATTACCTTTATGTAAGGAACTGCTCGTACTCTACTTCATATCCACGCCTGTTGTTTTAGGCAAGAGTTATATACAGTTAGAAATACTTTTTCGATTTAAAAATTTCATTTGAAAGTTTGTTCATGAAGGCCACATATAGTACATATAGTCTTCAGCTTCTTGTTTTTTTTCAAGGAAATATATTTTTGTTTTAATATTATAATTTTTCAGTATCAGAAACAATTCTTGGCACTGTTCAATTGAATTTAATTTAATTTAATTCCATATCTATTTAATTGAATTTAATTCAGTGCAAGCGTATTAAATAGATATGGATCAAAATTTGGATTTTGGTTGAAAAAGTTTTGCGTTCGAAAACATTAAAAAGAAGAAATAAAATGGTTAACCATTTTTTGATTCGGTTTGCCAAGAGAATTATTTTCAAAG
This sequence comes from Micropterix aruncella, assembly GCA_944548615.1. Classification (NCBI taxonomy): domain Eukaryota; kingdom Metazoa; phylum Arthropoda; class Insecta; order Lepidoptera; family Micropterigidae; genus Micropterix; species Micropterix aruncella. Next base: position 12,547,302 of record OX155955.1, on the reverse strand, counting down.
TAAAGGAGAGACTACAAAGGCAAGATATTTGTGACTAGGCGAAGTATAGATATATCATAATGATAATATATCCTTTCGAATATGGAGATAATGGCTGATATATAAAATTATTAATGGGCTTGATGGCCAATAAATTTAGTGACTGAAATAATAATTACTCATGCAATACTCTGTCTAAAGCGAGACCATCAAATATACAACGAAATAAATTACTCTATTGTAGTTTAATACTGAATAAATATTCGCTAAACCGAATTAAATTCTTTTATGTTGTATATTTCGCGACATGTCTTGCATTAAATTTTAAAATATCGATTATGTCATAAATGTTGCATAAAACAGACAAAAGTAATCAAATAGAAAATAATTAAAACGCCTTTCAGCACTACAGGCGATGAAAAATCAACAGATTTCCTCTCTATTGCAATGCCAAATGGAAATAGAACTTATCTCGCCATAGAAGATCTGTCAGGCTGATGTGGATGAAGGGACACAACAATAAAAGGAATAAAGAAATAGGGCAGCGTAGAAAAGTTCATTGAGTACTGTAAGCAGACTTAAGCTCTCGCTGTTACTTGCAGAAGGAAAAGAGATGATGATCTGAAGAACGGCATAAAAATTCATTAGGTAATATTATTGATTATATAGGTTATTAGATTGCTTTTATTCTTATTTATTTATTTAAAGCAATGCACATAATAAGCGACAAGCGTAACAAATTATATTTAATATCTACACTGCACTAAAACCCACAGCAAGTTGTGTCACGCTTATAGTGAAGATCGGTCCCATGTCGCCCAACTAAGTATGAACACTTGTTCTAGGGCAGACATATTAAACAAATACTAGTTTTAAAAGAAAACATAATCAAAAGAAAAAAAAAGTAGTTTAAACAAAAAGAAAAAAAGCGAAAATGGAAAAAAAACATTGAATTAAATATATGTAAATATGCATAAAAATAAAATATGTAAATATATAATTATATACACATATCCTTCAGTTAATAATAAACTATATAGTCATAATTTAAATTATAAATAAAATTTGTAATATTTGTAAGAAAAATAAAAAGTCACAATAAAATTATAATACCATTAATAGTAAAGTTTCTAAAAAAATTAAATAGTCACAAAGAAAAATTAAAATAATAGAAATAGTCACAAAGTGCAGCCAAACAAAGCTAGATAGTTGAGAGTTCTTGGTGTATTCTGTACCTTCCTGGCCCAAGCATCCACGACACCAGTTGTTTCTTAAAAATTGGAATGCTCGGGCTAATCTTTATACCTGCAGGTAGGATGTTATATATCCTAGGACCTAGATAAGTGAAATTTCTTTGGCCAAATGATGTACTTCTTCGGGGAACTGCAACGTAGTCACTTAATGCAGTACTACATCTTGACAGCTAGGATTTTACTATGAAACGCAATATCTAGATGGCACTCATAGTTCCAACCAATAATTATTTTTCTCTGTTCAGTAGTTCAATATGTGGCGTACTAAACACTCTTATACGGTGTCCTATCTTAAAATTCTGTGGCGCTGACGCCACCTGCATGTCATCGGCGCAGAATAGTTGCCAAAATTTACTATGTTATTGAGCAATCTATATCCTATATAATCAATGGTATTATTATCTAGCTAGAGCAGAGTTGTAGAAAAAGAAACTTGCTAAGTATGCGGAATAGATTGAGCAGATATGAGATTTACATAATAGATTGCGAAACCCTATAGAACGATTTGGTTACCTTTCTGTGCCGGCGAAATGCAGGTGGTGCTGGTAGCATTGATGGTCAAACTAATGGCCATTTATAATAACATAAATAAAGAATGGTATTTTATAAAGGACTCACTGATAATAAATACCCAATAATTTAAGCAATAATACCAATAATATTATTCAATTATAAGTGCTATCTTTTGAATTTCAGAAATACTAGGCATAGATAAATTGTTTTAATAGACTATTAGTCTATCCAAACTTTAATGTACTTAATTATTACTTATTGAAACCTGTATAACAAATAAAAAATGGCGTTTTTGTAATACATAAGAAATTTTATATTACCTATTTTTTTTACCATGCTTGTTTAGAGCGCCATCTACAGTGATCCGCCATACTGTTATACTACAAAAGTAGCCATATTGAATATAATAATCAATTTTAAGAACTATGAGTGCCATCTACAAGTTGCGTTTCATAGTAAAATACTGATTTATAAATAGTAGCACATCTTTGACAAATAAAATTCGGTATATAATCAATGATATTACTACCGGTTCACGGTAACTAGCCCTAATAACAACAACACTAAAGAAATAGCTTGACCGAATTTTTGATTAGAGGTTAATCGGGATTACAGTTTGGGCTACTATACACTGAGAAAAATATTGGATTGATTATTGCATTATCATTTTGTTTTTATGATTTTATACAGATTGACGATGTTTTAATCGTAATTTTGTGGACTTACAAGGAATTTTGTAGAAAACGCTATTACTCGAATATAAGTATAAACATTTTCCTTTCGATTATTACGGAAATAACAGTACCAGTAACATTCATGTGTCCGACTATAACCGTACGTATACTACTGCATGCTGTCGTGTTACAAGCATGATTCTAAGGTCGCTGAGTAATGAAATAACGTTATGTTTAAACATTACGACACGATAACTACCGTCACGCTAACACCGGTATGCGTCAATTCTTACGTAACGACTACAGTACGAGTTATACAGGGTGAGTTTTTAACTAGTGACATCTTTGAACTGGGTGAATCAGTTTGAGCAAATAAGCGACTTTTGGCAAAAAATGGTGAATCAAATAATATAATTACATTATTTTAAAATTACATTTTATTCCACATGATTAACAACAGTTTGAGATTCTATCAGCTGTTTTATTTGACCTTGCTAATGAATCGAGGTCGTTGAATCAACGGCATTGAATGGCGTTCAATAACACACTAGTCGCGAAGCAAGCCCACAGATGGCGCTGCGCTGTTATTTTTAAACAGATATATTTAGATTATTTGAGATATTTACCACCATATATTAAAGTTTTTTTTAAAACTGAATTGATATTATAAATAAAACAGTTCCTAAAATATACCTAATAGCTGAAAAATCTATTAGAACAGTTTTTTAATTCTATTTTGCTATTGCCATCTATCTGTTAACCACGCGACTATTGTGATATGTAATTGTAAACTCATTGAAAGTAATTATTCGAACACCTAGATGGCAATCTGTTTTTTTTTATTGATTTCGTTTAAATAACTGCATTTTTTACTATTATGTACATTTTAGGCCATGTTTTATTTGTAATATCTATTCTATTTTAAAAATGTTTCAGTAAGTGGTGGTAAATGTCTCAAATATTCAAAATACATCGATCAGAAATAACAGTGCTGCGCCATCTGGAGCCTAGCTTTGCGACTGTTTTGTTATTGAACGCCATTAAATGCCACCGAATTTAACAATCTCGATCCATTAGCAAAGTCGACTAAAACAGCTGATCGGTTCTCAAACTTTTCTAAATAATTTGAAATAAAATGTAATTTCAACATAATTTTATTATATTATTTGTTTTAATAATTTGTTATCAAAAGTTGCTTATTTGCTAGTACTGGTTCACCCACTTCAAGGATGTCACTAATTACGAAACTCGCTATGTATACGTACTCTTTGTTGAAACATGTGTATTTCCGTGTATTACATAGTTATATTTTTCTCAGTGTACTTATGTAATCCCATTGCCAAGGGTTTATTTAATCCAAGTAAATGCGAGTACAGTTTTCATTCGATACCAGTCAATCAGTATCGGTACCCTCTTGATTAAATCAAATATGTAAGTATCGAGAGGAAATCGTTGTATCGAATTATAGGAGTAGTTACTCGTTGTAAGCAATCAACGCCACTGATATCAACGCCACTGAATTTGGAATTCGTCGTCAGTATAATGCGTGAGTACTAAGGTACTTGTTTGAACTAATGCTGAGTTCGAAAACGTACTAGACAACGCTCGAAACGATCTTGAAGCGTACTATTAGCCGTCCTATTCACACAACAACAAAGAACGATTCCGAACGTTTTTTTTACAGTTTAGATTACTTCCTTTCGTCATCATTACAATGACCTTATCCACGTCAATAAGGAAGCCACAACCCATATAAAAATAGCCCAAAGAATAAAGTCTAAATGCGTTTATTCGCATGATCTGGGCTGCAATTTTGATCACCAAAACGTGAAACTACTCGTCTAGTAATTAAAACGTCTTGTTGAAACCACACGTCGTTCACAAACATATCTTGCAATTTAGACAAAAAACAGTTTGATTATATAGTCATAGAAACCATGCCCCATTAACCCCTCCTATCGCGGGGTAAAAATTTAGTCGTCACTTCTGCCCGGGACAGTTTTGCGCGTGAAGTCGATGGCCTTGAGAAAAACGACCATAACTTTTAAACTACTATACGGATCGTAAAAAGAATAACTGTAAAAGGATCGCATTGAAATTTGAAATTTATAATATTATAACCTTATCTCGTCAAACAATTAAGATAATAATGAATAAATATTTAAAAAGTTGGCATTTTACGCAGCACGGAGCGCCCTAACCAATATTGGTTAGATACAATTTTAGCATTTGTAAGCGTCTAACCAAAAATGGTTAACTCAAATAGGAAGGGTTAACGGTCATTGCCTGAATCGGATATTTAAGGAAAAATGCAAATTACGTTTTAGCTTTCGCGATATTCAAATTTGGAATTTTTGAGTTGCCATTTTTCCGACTTATTTGGCATGTTGTATAATATGTACGGAAATTAAACAACCGATTTTAAACTCGTATAGCCTATATCCTATGCGAATAAGCAATCTATATATATAAAGAAGAAAAAAAAACTTGAACCAGTGGTTCTTGAGTTCCACAGAGAGACGCGAATACAGGTATTCTATTTTATAAAATGTGAAGCAGTAAACTAACCTGTATAGTTGCCAGTTCCGTTGAAGCTCTCGTTATAGTATCTAAATATTTCACTTAAGTCGGTTGTATCTTGGAGCACTGAAGTTCGTAAAATATGATCAGTCGTCGTTGTGACAATAGACCATTCAGTCGGTAAAAGTACACTTTGCATTTTGACAAACAAATCTATGCCTTCCTAGTCTTCTTTCTGAAACAAAAGGAGAACTATATCATTATGGGTAAGAAGGATACATCGGTTACTAAGGTTACTGCTTCTTATATTCTATACGATAAGGTAATAGTGGAGTACCTGGACCCCAATTATCTCATTTTAGTAATAATAACTGAATTAAATGACTTAATTTTTAATAGATGAAAGTAAAAATACAGTCAATCTGTAGGCGACATCAGCGATAATATGGCTAATAATTTGTTGATTACTTAAAAGCAAACAAAATTCCCCCTTAAATATGTCTAAAATGAACCTCAGTATGTCTAAGAATACTATCCTTAATATGCCTAAGAATACAATAGCGCCTTAGCTGTGAAATATAAGCTTTGGCGTTTGGGATGAATTTCTGAGTATATATATATATATATATATATATATATATATATATATATATATATATATATATATATATATATATATATATATATATATATATATATATATATATATATATATAAGATGATTATAAAGTAAATAATTATAAAAGCCACTTACATCGTGACGAAGGATTCCCTTGATCGGATTCGGGAATGCTTTAGGTGTTAACGAGAATGATGAATGCCTCTCACTTGCGGAAAGAGGAGTAGGTTTAAGTTGGGCCCATTTTTCAACTAGTAAACGCTCACCCTTCATCCAATTATCTCAAAAATTAAGCTACAATCCTTCTTTATACGTAAACTCACTCAATTTCCTATTATTTCAGGGGAAATAACAAGACAAGACGAGCTACTTGACAGATGGAAGAATTTAAAATTTCGAATTTCGTTTTTTTATTTTCTAAAGGTGCGATATAAAGAAGCTGCGATCAATATTCAGCTGAAAACTTAAAACTAAAAGCGTGACATGCCCTCATATCAATGAAAGGAAGCAGTCAGCTGTTTCCTATTAGTTGGAAAGATTACCTTTAACCTAAATGGATTATTTACAATGAACGAAACATAAAATATGTAAAAATTCAATATTTTGAAATATTTGATAGTTTTGTGTATATATTCTTTTTAGAATTGATCAATAAGATGATTATAAAGTAAATAATTATAAAAGCCACTTACATCGTGACGAAGGATTCCCTTGATCGGATTCGGGAATGCTTTAGGTGTTAACGAGAATGATGAATGCCTCTCACTTGCGGAAAGAGGAGTAGGTTTAAGTTGGGCCCATTTTTCAACTAGTAAACGCTCACCCTTCATCCAATTATCTCAAAAATTAAGCTACAATCCTTCTTTATACGTAAACTCACTCAATTTCCTATTATTTCAGGGGAAATAACAAGACAAGACGAGCTACTTGACAGATGGAAGAATTTAAAATTTCGAATTTCGTTTTTTTATTTTCTAAAGGTGCGATATAAAGAAGCTGCGATCAATATTCAGCTGAAAACTTAAAACTAAAAGCGTGACATGCCCTCATATCAATGAAAGGAAGCAGTCAGCTGTTTCCTATTAGTTGGAAAGATTACCTTTAACCTAAATGGATTATTTACAATGAACGAAACATAAAATATGTAAAAATTCAATATTTTGAAATATTTGATAGTTTTGTGTATATATTCTTTTTAGAATTGATCAATAAGATGATTATAAAGTAAATAATTATAAAAGCCACTTACATCGTGACGAAGGATTCCCTTGATCGGATTCGGGAATGCTTTAGGTGTTAACGAGAATGATGAATGCCTCTCACTTGCGGAAAGAGGAGTAGGTTTAAGTTGGGCCCATTTTTCAACTAGTAAACGCTCACCCTTCATCTAATTATCTCAAAAATTAAGCTACAATCCTTCTTTATACGTAAACTCACTCAATTTCCTATTATTTCAGGGGAAATAACAAGACAAGACGAGCTACTTGACAGATGGAAGAATTTAAAATTTCGAATTTCGTTTTTTTATTTTCTAAAGGTGCGATATAAAGAAGCTGCGATCAATATTCAGCTGAAAACTTAAAACTAAAAGCGTGACATGCCCTCATATCAATGAAAGGAAGCAGTCAGCTGTTTCCTATTAGTTGGAAAGATTACCTTTAACCTAAATGGATTATTTACAATGAACGAAACATAAAATATGTAAAAATTCAATATTTTGAAATATTTGATAGTTTTGTGTATATATTCTTTTTAGAATTGATCAATAAGATGATTATAAAGTAAATAATTATAAAAGCCACTTACATCGTGACGAAGGATTCCCTTGATCGGATTCGGGAATGCTTTAGGTGTTAACGAGAATGATGAATGCCTCTCACTTGCGGAAAGAGGAGTAGGTTTAAGTTGGGCCCATTTTTCAACTAGTAAACGCTCACCCTTCATCCAATTATCTCAAAAATTAAGCTACAATCCTTCTTTATACGTAAACTCACTCAATTTCCTATTATTTCAGGGGAAATAACAAGACAAGACGAGCTACTTGACAGATGGAAGAATTTAAAATTTCGAATTTCGTTTTTTTATTTTCTAAAGGTGCGATATAAAGAAGCTGCGATCAATATTCAGCTGAAAACTTAAAACTAAAAGCGTGACATGCCCTCATATCAATGAAAGGAAGCAGTCAGCTGTTTCCTATTAGTTGGAAAGATTACCTTTAACCTAAATGGATTATTTACAATGAACGAAACATAAAATATGTAAAAATTCAATATTTTGAAATATTTGATAGTTTTGTGTATATATTCTTTTTAGAATTGATCAATAAGATGATTATAAAGTAAATAATTATAAAAGCCACTTACATCGTGACGAAGGATTCCCTTGATCGGATTCGGGAATGCTTTAGGTGTTAACGAGAATGATGAATGCCTCTCACTTGCGGAAAGAGGAGTAGGTTTAAGTTGGGCCCATTTTTCAACTAGTAAACGCTCACCCTTCATCCAATTATCTCAAAAATTAAGCTACAATCCTTCTTTATACGTAAACTCACTCAATTTCCTATTATTTCAGGGGAAATAACAAGACAAGACGAGCTACTTGACAGATGGAAGAATTTAAAATTTCGAATTTCGTTTTTTTATTTTCTAAAGGTGCGATATAAAGAAGCTGCGATCAATATTCAGCTGAAAACTTAAAACTAAAAGCGTGACATGCCCTCATATCAATGAAAGGAAGCAGTCAGCTGTTTCCTATTAGTTGGAAAGATTACCTTTAACCTAAATGGATTATTTACAATGAACGAAACATAAAATATGTAAAAATTCAATATTTTGAAATATTTGATAGTTTTGTGTATATATTCTTTTTAGAATTGATCAATAAGATGATTATAAAGTAAATAATTATAAAAGCCACTTACATCGTGACGAAGGATTCCCTTGATCGGATTCGGGAATGCTTTAGGTGTTAACGAGAATGATGAATGCCTCTCACTTGCGGAAAGAGGAGTAGGTTTAAGTTGGGCCCATTTTTCAACTAGTAAACGCTCACCCTTCATCCAATTATCTCAAAAATTAAGCTACAATCCTTCTTTATACGTAAACTCACTCAATTTCCTATTATTTCAGGGGAAATAACAAGACAAGACGAGCTACTTGACAGATGGAAGAATTTAAAATTTCGAATTTCGTTTTTTTATTTTCTAAAGGTGCGATATAAAGAAGCTGCGATCAATATTCAGCTGAAAACTTAAAACTAAAAGCGTGACATGCCCTCATATCAATGAAAGGAAGCAGTCAGCTGTTTCCTATTAGTTGGAAAGATTACCTTTAACCTAAATGGATTATTTACAATGAACGAAACATAAAATATGTAAAAATTCAATATTTTGAAATATTTGATAGTTTTGTGTATATATTCTTTTTAGAATTGATCAATAAGATGATTATAAAGTAAATAATTATAAAAGCCACTTACATCGTGACGAAGGATTCCCTTGATCGGATTCGGGAATGCTTTAGGTGTTAACGAGAATGATGAATGCCTCTCACTTGCGGAAAGAGGAGTAGGTTTAAGTTGGGCCCATTTTTCAACTAGTAAACGCTCACCCTTCATCCAATTATCTCAAAAATTAAGCTACAATCCTTCTTTATACGTAAACTCACTCAATTTCCTATTATTTCAGGGGAAATAACAAGACAAGACGAGCTACTTGACAGATGGAAGAATTTAAAATTTCGAATTTCGTTTTTTTATTTTCTAAAGGTGCGATATAAAGAAGCTGCGATCAATATTCAGCTGAAAACTTAAAACTAAAAGCGTGACATGCCCTCATATCAATGAAAGGAAGCAGTCAGCTGTTTACTATTAGTTGGAAAGATTACCTTTAACCTAAATGGATTATTTACAATGAACGAAACATAAAATATGTAAAAATTCAATATTTTGAAATATTTGATAGTTTTGTGTATATATTCTTTTTAGAATTGATCAATAAGATGATTATAAAGTAAATAATTATAAAAGCCACTTACATCGTGACGAAGGATTCCCTTGATCGGATTCGGGAATGCTTTAGGTGTTAACGAGAATGATGAATGCCTCTCACTTGCGGAAAGAGGAGTAGGTTTAAGTTGGGCCCATTTTTCAACTAGTAAACGCTCACCCTTCATCCAATTATCTCAAAAATTAAGCTACAATCCTTCTTTATACGTAAACTCACTCAATTTCCTATTATTTCAGGGGAAATAACAAGACAAGACGAGCTACTTGACAGATGGAAGAATTTAAAATTTCGAATTTCGTTTTTTTATTTTCTAAAGGTGCGATATAAAGAAGCTGCGATCAATATTCAGCTGAAAACTTAAAACTAAAAGCGTGACATGCCCTCATATCAATGAAAGGAAGCAGTCAGCTGTTTCCTATTAGTTGGAAAGATTACCTTTAACCTAAATGGATTATTTACAATGAACGAAACATAAAATATGTAAAAATTCAATATTTTGAAATATTTGATAGTTTTGTGTATATATTCTTTTTAGAATTGATCAATAAGATGATTATAAAGTAAATAATTATAAAAGCCACTTACATCGTGACGAAGGATTCCCTTGATCGGATTCGGGAATGCTTTAGGTGTTAACGAGAATGATGAATGCCTCTCACTTGCGGAAAGAGGAGTAGGTTTAAGTTGGGCCCATTTTTCAACTAGTAAACGCTCACCCTTCATCCAATTATCTCAAAAATTAAGCTACAATCCTTCTTTATACGTAAACTCACTCAATTTCCTATTATTTCAGGGGAAATAACAAGACAAGACGAGCTACTTGACAGATGGAAGAATTTAAAATTTCGAATTTCGTTTTTTTATTTTCTAAAGGTGCGATATAAAGAAGCTGCGATCAATATTCAGCTGAAAACTTAAAACTAAAAGCGTGACATGCCCTCATATCAATGAAAGGAAGCAGTCAGCTGTTTCCTATTAGTTGGAAAGATTACCTTTAACCTAAATGGATTATTTACAATGAACGAAACATAAAATATGTAAAAATTCAATATTTTGAAATATTTGATAGTTTTGTGTATATATTCTTTTTAGAATTGATCAATAAGATGATTATAAAGTAAATAATTATAAAAGCCACTTACATCGTGACGAAGGATTCCCTTGATCGGATTCGGGAATGCTTTAGGTGTTAACGAGAATGATGAATGCCTCTCACTTGCGGAAAGAGGAGTAGGTTTAAGTTGGGCCCATTTTTCAACTAGTAAACGCTCACCCTTCATCCAATTATCTCAAAAATTAAGCTACAATCCTTCTTTATACGTAAACTCACTCAATTTCCTATTATTTCAGGGGAAATAACAAGACAAGACGAGCTACTTGACAGATGGAAGAATTTAAAATTTCGAATTTCGTTTTTTTATTTTCTAAAGGTGCGATATAAAGAAGCTGCGATCAATATTCAGCTGAAAACTTAAAACTAAAAGCGTGACATGCCCTCATATCAATGAAAGGAAGCAGTCAGCTGTTTCCTATTAGTTGGAAAGATTACCTTTAACCTAAATGGATTATTTACAATGAACGAAACATAAAATATGTAAAAATTCAATATTTTGAAATATTTGATAGTTTTGTGTATATATTCTTTTTAGAATTGATCAATAAGATGATTATAAAGTAAATAATTATAAAAGCCACTTACATCGTGACGAAGGATTCCCTTGATCGGATTCGGGAATGCTTTAGGTGTTAACGAGAATGATGAATGCCTCTCACTTGCGGAAAGAGGAGTAGGTTTAAGTTGGGCCCATTTTTCAACTAGTAAACGCTCACCCTTCATCCAATTATCTCAAAAATTAAGCTACAATCCTTCTTTATACGTAAACTCACTCAATTTCCTATTATTTCAGGGGAAATAACAAGACAAGACGAGCTACTTGACAGATGGAAGAATTTAAAATTTCGAATTTCGTTTTTTTATTTTCTAAAGGTGCGATATAAAGAAGCTGCGATCAATATTCAGCTGAAAACTTAAAACTAAAAGCGTGACATGCCCTCATATCAATGAAAGGAAGCAGTCAGCTGTTTCCTATTAGTTGGAAAGATTACCTTTAACCTAAATGGATTATTTACAATGAACGAAACATAAAATATGTAAAAATTCAATATTTTGAAATATTTGATAGTTTTGTGTATATATTCTTTTTAGAATTGATCAATAAGATGATTATAAAGTAAATAATTATAAAAGCCACTTACATCGTGACGAAGGATTCCCTTGATCGGATTCGGGAATGCTTTAGGTGTTAACGAGAATGATGAATGCCTCTCACTTGCGGAAAGAGGAGTAGGTTTAAGTTGGGCCCATTTTTCAACTAGTAAACGCTCACCCTTCATCCAATTATCTCAAAAATTAAGCTACAATCCTTCTTTATACGTAAACTCACTCAATTTCCTATTATTTCAGGGGAAATAACAAGACAAGACGAGCTACTTGACAGATGGAAGAATTTAAAATTTCGAATTTCGTTTTTTTATTTTCTAAAGGTGCGATATAAAGAAGCTGCGATCAATATTCAGCTGAAAACTTAAAACTAAAAGCGTGACATGCCCTCATATCAATGAAAGGAAGCAGTCAGCTGTTTCCTATTAGTTGGAAAGATTACCTTTAACCTAAATGGATTATTTACAATGAACGAAACATAAAATATGTAAAAATTCAATATTTTGAAATATTTGATAGTTTTGTGTATATATTCTTTTTAGAATTGATCAATAAGATGATTATAAAGTAAATAATTATAAAAGCCACTTACATCGTGACGAAGGATTCCCTTGATCGGATTCGGGAATGCTTTAGGTGTTAACGAGAATGATGAATGCCTCTCACTTGCGGAAAGAGGAGTAGGTTTAAGTTGGGCCCATTTTTCAACTAGTAAACGCTCACCCTTCATCCAATTATCTCAAAAATTAAGCTACAATCCTTCTTTATACGTAAACTCACTCAATTTCCTATTATTTCAGGGGAAATAACAAGACAAGACGAGCTACTTGACAGATGGAAGAATTTAAAATTTCGAATTTCGTTTTTTTATTTTCTAAAGGTGCGATATAAAGAAGCTGCGATCAATATTCAGCTGAAAACTTAAAACTAAAAGCGTGACATGCCCTCATATCAATGAAAGGAAGCAGTCAGCTGTTTCCTATTAGTTGGAAAGATTACCTTTAACCTAAATGGATTATTTACAATGAACGAAACATAAAATATGTAAAAATTCAATATTTTGAAATATTTGATAGTTTTGTGTATATATTCTTTTTAGAATTGATCAATAAGATGATTATAAAGTAAATAATTATAAAAGCCACTTACATCGTGACGAAGGATTCCCTTGATCGGATTCGGGAATGCTTTAGGTGTTAACGAGAATGATGAATGCCTCTCACTTGCGGAAAGAGGAGTAGGTTTAAGTTGGGCCCATTTTTCAACTAGTAAACGCTCACCCTTCATCCAATTATCTCAAAAATTAAGCTACAATCCTTCTTTATACGTAAACTCACTCAATTTCCTATTATTTCAGGGGAAATAACAAGACAAGACGAGCTACTTGACAGATGGAAGAATTTAAAATTTCGAATTTCGTTTTTTTATTTTCTAAAGGTGCGATATAAAGAAGCTGCGATCAATATTCAGCTGAAAACTTAAAACTAAAAGCGTGACATGCCCTCATATCAATGAAAGGAAGCAGTCAGCTGTTTCCTATTAGTTGGAAAGATTACCTTTAACCTAAATGGATTATTTACAATGAACGAAACATAAAATATGTAAAAATTCAATATTTTGAAATATTTGATAGTTTTGTGTATATATTCTTTTTAGAATTGATCAATAAGATGATTATAAAGTAAATAATTATAAAAGCCACTTACATCGTGACGAAGGATTCCCTTGATCGGATTCGGGAATGCTTTAGGTGTTAACGAGAATGATGAATGCCTCTCACTTGCGGAAAGAGGAGTAGGTTTAAGTTGGGCCCATTTTTCAACTAGTAAACGCTCACCCTTCATCCAATTATCTCAAAAATTAAGCTACAATCCTTCTTTATACGTAAACTCACTCAATTTCCTATTATTTCAGGGGAAATAACAAGACAAGACGAGCTACTTGACAGATGGAAGAATTTAAAATTTCGAATTTCGTTTTTTTATTTTCTAAAGGTGCGATATAAAGAAGCTGCGATCAATATTCAGCTGAAAACTTAAAACTAAAAGCGTGACATGCCCTCATATCAATGAAAGGAAGCAGTCAGCTGTTTCCTATTAGTTGGAAAGATTACCTTTAACCTAAATGGATTATTTACAATGAACGAAACATAAAATATGTAAAAATTCAATATTTTGAAATATTTGATAGTTTTGTGTATATATTCTTTTTAGAATTGATCAATAAGATGATTATAAAGTAAATAATTATAAAAGCCACTTACATCGTGACGAAGGATTCCCTTGATCGGATTCGGGAATGCTTTAGGTGTTAACGAGAATGATGAATGCCTCTCACTTGCGGAAAGAGGAGTAGGTTTAAGTTGGGCCCATTTTTCAACTAGTAAACGCTCACCCTTCATCCAATTATCTCAAAAATTAAGCTACAATCCTTCTTTATACGTAAACTCACTCAATTTCCTATTATTTCAGGGGAAATAACAAGACAAGACGAGCTACTTGACAGATGGAAGAATTTAAAATTTCGAATTTCGTTTTTTTATTTTCTAAAGGTGCGATATAAAGAAGCTGCGATCAATATTCAGCTGAAAACTTAAAACTAAAAGCGTGACATGCCCTCATATCAATGAAAGGAAGCAGTCAGCTGTTTCCTATTAGTTGGAAAGATTACCTTTAACCTAAATGGATTATTTACAATGAACGAAACATAAAATATGTAAAAATTCAATATTTTGAAATATTTGATAGTTTTGTGTATATATTCTTTTTAGAATTGATCAATAAGATGATTATAAAGTAAATAATTATAAAAGCCACTTACATCGTGACGAAGGATTCCCTTGATCGGATTCGGGAATGCTTTAGGTGTTAACGAGAATGATGAATGCCTCTCACTTGCGGAAAGAGGAGTAGGTTTAAGTTGGGCCCATTTTTCAACTAGTAAACGCTCACCCTTCATCCAATTATCTCAAAAATTAAGCTACAATCCTTCTTTATACGTAAACTCACTCAATTTCCTATTATTTCAGGGGAAATAACAAGACAAGACGAGCTACTTGACAGATGGAAGAATTTAAAATTTCGAATTTCGTTTTTTTATTTTCTAAAGGTGCGATATAAAGAAGCTGCGATCAATATTCAGCTGAAAACTTAAAACTAAAAGCAAAAAGAAAACTGAAAACTTAAAACTGAAAACTAAAAGTTTCCGCAAGTGAGAGGCATTCATCATTCTCGTTAACACCTAAAGCATTCCCGAATCCGATCAAGGGAATCCTTCGTCACGATGTAAGTGGCTTTTATAATTATTTACTTTATAATCATCTTATTGATCAATTCTAAAAAGAATATATACACAAAACTATCAAATATATATATATATATATATATATATATATATATATATATATATATATATATATATATATTTTAAGATTTTAGTGTTTGCAGATAGAGCAGATCAGGAAGAAACGATGGTCTTTCATTTCACGAATGCTTTATTTATTAGACGATTATCCACATATTACGCTCTCGTGAAGTCTTACCTGTGTGCTTCGTCGTCATCATATTATGGGAGCAGCAACGAATATTAAGAATTTAAGGATTTAATTGGTTAGAATATATATATAGCATTAGGCAGATACAAATAAGAGATTTTTGTTTTCTTCTTTATAAATTTATAAGGAAGACGGAGGCCTATCCAAAATCCAAGGATTTAGTAATAAATTACCCTTGAATTTAAGAAATACTTCTAACTGCAATATAACCAAATAAGGGAGATGCAACCAAAATTCAATTATAGAATTTCGTTTGGCCGCTAAAAATTCACAGTGGAAATCGGTGTGACGTCATAGAGAAGCTCCTTTCAAACAAACTTTATTTATTAGAGTCCCATTAAAAGTATTATTTCTTCCAGTAACATTAACCCATTTCCGGTTTCATTGGCTTTAAGCCAGCGCAGCGGATGTAATATGGTAGATAGATTCTCATGTCCTTCATCTACCAACTATTTCTTCGTTTCTAGTACATCGTTAGGCAGGGGAATAGGAGTTGAAAAAAAGCGTGGTGAAAAATAAAACGGGAAAAGCGTTAAATCTATTGGAACAGTGATTGCTTTTACTTTAGCAGTAAAGTTTACGGTTATTGTATTACGTGTTAAATTTTGTATTTGCCCTAAAACATATGTGTTACGCAATACATGGACAGACAACTTGTTTACCTTTTTCTAGAGGGATTTGGAAGTTATAACAAATATTAAAATCAACTTTGACACCAAATAATTGTGTTCCAAAATTTTGAAAAAATGAAGTTAGAAAGCAGCTCACGCAGTATGATCCTGTGTGGTAAGAAGACTTTTACTTTTGAGCATATATATTATAATTTGATATGTCGCGGAAGCGATTTGACTTTTATGTAGCAGCCGAAAAATGTGGGCGCACAACGCATGTTGCACACCAGTGATGTCAGGAATATTTCAATGAAATCATACAGTCTACAATGTCGAAGGAGACTACCTATTTTGACATATTTAATTTAACAATAAAATAAAATGGTACGTAAATATGATAATTTTCTACGATCTACCATAGATCGCAGATCTAGTGGGAAGATCTAGTTGGTAGTTATTCCGAACGCACATCTCGCAACTGCTAAAATAGTCATATAATTGAAGTTTTAGTTTTACATATGCCAATATAATATAAATGCGATAGGTACATATAAAATCGTGCTTATTTTCGCCATCTGTTTATGGAGCCTTTTTCACATTCCAATATTAGTAGATAGCATCTATTGGCGTGCGTACACTTGAATGGGTTTGTAACACTATCAAATCCTGACATTTTTTATGTCAGTCCGCATTGTTTTAAACTATGTGCGATTGATTATTTGTTTACATAGGAATAAATATATTTGTCAATGCAATCTATTTTTACGATGCATGAATTTATTACTGTTTGTATTAAAATCTATATCAAATGTTTTGGTAGTAACCAAAACATTATCAACCTAAACATAACCTGATCAAAGTACGTGTTTAGTTGATTTGTGCAATAAAGAAAATAAAATATTTTGAATTTACTTAACTATAAGATATGGAAATAAAAAAACCTTCTAGAATCAGGTCTGTGATGTATTCATTAACTACCACTGCAGCCATAACTTAAACTAAACTTAAAACAAAGACTTGAAACTTGTCGGATGCTTTCAAACTTGCTACCCTATGGATAACTACATGTGGGAACCGTATAGTTTTTAGGGTAGTTTTTTCTGTTTGGGTTCCCTTTTAGATAAAAAGCTTTTAAAGGTCTTTTTGTTTAATGTGACCTATTTCTATTATTGTTGAAGGAGTTCGTCTTACGTTTAAAGTTAATTTTATTTTAAGATTTTAGTAAAAAAATCATTATTGGATTTTAATTATCTACCTATTATTATATTATTTTTATTGTTTATTTTATTAATAAAAATACTTTTCCCTCGCTTGATTATGTTGTGATTACAAGCTATTTAGTAATAATCATACTTCATGTATATACTGCTTATGCATTACAGCTATTATCTTATTCCTTTCGCAGTATTTTGATATCAAATTATTTCGTTGCATTTGTGGAGCGGTTAGCGATATTAACAACATTTAGGATTTTCATAAATCGCTTCAAATTATTGAAGTTGGTGGCAAGCAACACTATGTTATCGGCTTCAGGAAAGTTGTTGACATGGGCTATCTTAATTGTAGTACCCTCATTCGGACTACACTTCGATGTTTCTAATTAGGTATAATTATGTAGTTATTTAGTTAATATTATTTAGTTAATAATATTATGTAGTTATTAATATTTAATATTTCTTATATACTTCATCTATAAATACGTATTCGGTAAAGCCAAAATACTTCAATGGCTCTCAATTCTGTGCTAGCTATATGACGTATCGATATTGATTACTGTACGTTATCCTATAAAATATATCTTTTTAAATACTTTGGGAAAAAGAGACATTCATTGCCTACTCTGTTTTCCTTTAGCCTAATTTCCATATTATTCACAATTCCAGGTCATTAAACACTGGCCGACTTGTTTGATAAAGGGATGTGAAACTTATTGACCTGTCTCCTTACCATTCAAGGAGCAGGTGACTTATTGTAAATAAATATAATGTGTTCCCTGGTATAGCTGTGTACCGGGACTGTAGTATTCCTAGCAGGGGTTTGACGAAAAGTAGATAATTTATTATTATAAAATTTTGCGACAAATGGCCAGAATAAACTTAATTAGACTTAAGAAAACAGGGAGAAAGTAAAAGACGTGTAAGGAATAGTAAAGTGAGTACCTCCTTTGAATCTCCCGCCCGGAGGACATCATTAGGAGACAGAATAAATGGGGCGCTCTCTGCAAACAGCGAAAAAATACTCGGCGCTGAAATTGGAGGAGACACTCGAATAATGGACTACTTCTTATTCTAGGCTAAGCATTACTTATTTTGTTCGTTGCGGGCAACTCTGTATCCCGACAGTGAGAGCTAAGGGGCCCTTGCTGAGTTGGCCACGAAGACACATTCTGATCAGGGTTGGTCACACTCACTGGTCAACACCCATCCGACGGCCTCCATACATGAAGTGCGAGCCTGGGAAGGACTCTGGCTTTAGGGTTAGTTTCCCCTAGGAAACAACCTTCTGGCGCTCGTGGACGGTCTGCGCACCGTGCGGCGTAAGCCAATCGATTGCGCACTCTGACTAACAACATGGGTTGTCGACTCAGCGGGCGAGCCCGTCACCACGGGAAGTTTTAACGATTAGTCGTTCTATCTCCCTGGAGTGAGCGTAGAAGATCCTGGGTGAAAGCCGGGCAAAGGACGCCGTGGTCCGCGATAGATTCAGTATACACCGTTTCACCGCTTCGTAAGGGAGAGGACCGCGCAAGCGACCTCGAACTCGGAACCAATCGAGAGACCGGAGAAATCTGGTCACAATTGGTAGTTAGGGCGAGAGTGCAAGCCCTCTGGGTAACACTCCTGGCTATCTCGCGGTTAAGGGGTTAGCCGCTTACGGGTTTGTGGCGGAGCTTGACGGTGGACTGTTCTGTCCAAGTCTTGGCATTGGTAGTGTCACCCCAAGATTTTCCTGTCAAGTAGCCAGGAACTTAATTGATCTGAATAATCATTTCATAAATCTTTCCCCCTCCCAACCTAGCGCCACCCTTTAACCCCCCCCCCCCCCTATTCCCCTCGATTATGATGATGAAGTCGAAATCAAAATCGAAATCGAAAACGAAATCGAAATCGAAATAAAAATCGAAATCCAAACCGAAACGGAAATCGAAATCGAAATCGAAAACTATCGAAAACGAAATAGAAACTCGTATACAAAATTTTGGGACTCGTTTTGAGACCGTTGAGGAGTTCCCTCATCGGGAGCCAACCCAGGGTTCATTAGCCAAGTCATGGTGGAACATGGAAGGGGCTATCATAATTGAATGCGTATACAAAATTTCGGGTCTCTGCTGTTGACCGTTTAGGACTTCTCTTATCGGGAGGCAACCCAGGGTGGACGTATTTCAACCGCAATCTTTTCATCTCATGCCATGACCAAATGATGCCTCCATGCCGAATTTCAGCTCAATCGGATGAAGCGTTTCGGCGCTATCGTTGGAGAATACACACAGAAGTGCGTCCACGATACTTTCCTTAATTAAACAGTAAAGTAATATAAAACTCATAGGATGACTATAATACCGATGCATAAAACGTCATAAAAAAACTGTTTTCTTCGCTTGACTATTTCTAGCAATTTCGTGGTTTAATATTTTCTTATTATTTATTGGCTCTGTAACAGTCTATGCAAAAATCTTCGATCTTGCCTCTGCATTAGATTTAATAGGTTTAAATATATTGTCGGTTAAAAGCATCTACGAAATTACTGACTAACTAATGGTTAAACTTTTCTATCTAAACTGTCAAATATGCAGTAACTACTACGAAGTGTAATAGAAGACAGGCACATGACAAACTGTGTGATCGACATTGGATTATTTTATTTATTTTTTTCATTATGGCGATGTACAGAGTTCGCAACAAGCATTAGACGAAAAGTCGGCAATTTCTACACATTAAATAAAGAATAAAATTTAACTTAAAACCAAATAAACCCACAGGAAGTTATATCACGCTTGTACTTGATGATCTGTCCCATACAAAATCTAATGACTTGCTTATACCATCTGATGATCATATGCTGATGTGAGAGTCATTTCAATCATATCAAAACTCATAATATGAGAGCGACGTGTAATCAACGTCAGGCCCATGAAATTTTAATGATCGATGTCAGGGAAAATTGACTTTAGGCACTTGACGTTTTGACGACCGATGCAGATGAAAAGTAGACTTTAGACCTATGACGTTCTGACGATCGATGCGCGAAGAAAAGACTTCAAACCCGTGATGATTTGATAAGTCATGTTGGAAGAAGAGTAGAATTCATAAATTGGCGTTTGATAAATTCATAACGGAAGACGTAGTAATAAACATTGAAAAAATATATATTTTTTGGCTAGTTGGAAAAAATTCTATGATAAAAGATCATGGTTTGACAACTGTTGATAAGTAATATCACGAGTTGTTGGTGATTAGGAGTGTAAAAGAGTATGAAGGTTGAATCCAACTGAGTAAAAAAATATATATTTGAGTTGAAAATATCAATTTAAAAATAGATTAATCTGACATAGGAATTTGTCTTGAGACTGCCAATTATTGTTGTTTATACATATTGAGCAGATGATTGCAAATATTTCCATTCGAATTTATAATATTTAATTAAAATTATATTTATTAAATGTCTAAATTGATTTCTTTGTGTTTTCAAATGCATCTTGTCAGTTTTTGCAAATATCAACGACGTGGTAGAATTATGCAGACGGTTAATGTCATGATATAGTTTATGAGGTCATACACTTTGACAAACCTTGCATATATTGTACATGTTTTTTACTTTCCTGACGACCTATCGGAAAGGAAAGTATTGTGATCGCGCTAAAAAAAAAAATTGAGATGAAGATGGGAATATATATTTTGAGACTCCCTGAGACGATTGAGACTATTTCCAGACCGATCTCTGTCTGTATGTATGTCTGTATGTCTGTATGTCTGTCTGTATGTATGTATTCTTCCACGATAGCGCCCAGACGCTTAATCGGATTGAGCTGAAATTCGGTATATAAGCTTCTGTTAACCGTCGGAGGAACCCATTAGTTTTTGGAGTCCCTACGCCCTACGGTTGTGGTACCTCCCATACAAATTTGGGGTTCCCGGCGAAAAAATTGTTTCCGCGATAGCGCCCAGACGCTTAATCTGTCTAAGTTAAAATTTGGCATAGAAGCTTCTGTTAACCATCGGAAGAACCTATTAGTTTTTGGGGTACTTACGACCAACGTTTGGGGTACCTGCCATACAAATTTGGGGTACTAGAGTAAAAAATGTCGCTGTTTTTTCGCACCTCCCCGGATACTAGTCAGGAAAGTCTTGGGGTGACACAACCGATTTTTTTCTTTTCATGATCGGTTAATGAACGGAAATTCAAATCAAGTTCTACGCGTAGTAAACATCCGGATATATATGGGCTTATACTTTTATATTCTTGCGAACGTTGGAGATTACGAGCCTGACTATTAATTAGTACTTGTCCTATAGTATTAACTTACACCTAGAAAAGAAACCAGGAAACAGAACCTTAATCAGATTCCATTGCGAAAACGCTGAGTTTCATGTTATTTAAAACACAGATGAATAATTTGCGACCCAACTGAATAAACTCGTGCAGTTGACCTGCTAGAAATAAATCCTCTGTAAGTCCGAAAAAAAAATCGTAACTCGTTGGCAGATTAATTTTATTTCCTTTAGTCTGCGCTAAATATAAGGCTATCCAGGAAGTTTTGAAGAAAAAATATTATAAACGGAGACACTGGCTGATATAGATCTTATTTTAAAAGAACAAATCACTGGCATACAGGTAATGTTTTTTTTATATACTCGTGAAACTCGCTGGTGGAGAGTTCTTTGGAATCTACAGTAATACAATATTAACCTATACATATTTTTCAGCATTATTTTGTTGCATATTCGGCCTATTGGCCGAATAGTCAAATTTTTAGGGAATACTGGGCAGGCCGAACACTTTTTTTACTTTACATTTTTAGGACGAGCGACGCCTTTTACTTTCCCGGCCCCCCAACCTACGAGAAGGGAAAGTATTTTGAACGCGCAAAGTTTTTCGAGATTTAGGAAATATTCATTTTGAGCCACCACTGAGACGATTAAGGCCATTTTTAGATAGAAGTCTGTTTGTGTGTCTATATGTATTTACGCCTTTGTGTCTGTGTGTATGTGTGTGTATTACTCTTCGATAGCGCCCAAATCATTTGGTCTTGGCAAGAGTTGGAAATGTGGCTGTGGTTTAAATCGGTCCACCAGGCAGCACACTAGTCATATTTCAATCTGGAATTATTAGACAGACTCGAAATTTAGTACACATATGTCTAATGGAGCCGAAATCATATTGTGAAAATTTGAAATTTTGAAATGTAATATCTAATACACAAGCGACACTAATAATATTTTAATTCTGCCATATATTTTATTCAAATATTACCGCCATCCAATGACGCATGGCACAAACCCGGCTTTAGCCCAGAAATGAACCGGTTGCAACAGAACCCAACCGGGTTCATCCACCGGCCGAGAGAGCGCGAGAGAAAGAGAGCGCTCATCGATTTTATTTATGAATTTAATATGCAGATTAAATCAGTCTTTTGGTACTTGCCGGAAATGTCTTGGGGTGATAACCGATTTTTTAAATATTATGTTCAATATATTAAAAGTGTTCGTTTTTATTACATTTTAAATGGTTCAAAAGTAACAAATAGAGATTTTTACGATGTGTATTGTCCACACCTGCACATTATTATAGATAATGGTAATTAGAGTCCTGTCCACCCTAGAACGGGCTAGTCCCAGTTGGGTGACAGAATCAAATAAGCAAAAGATTAAGGTTTTGCCATTCCGTTCCTGTTATTTTTGTAAGCAAATCAATGTTTTATAGTAATTAATTCTTAAATAAATAAATAAATAAAATATATTTAAAAACTTTCTGAGCGCCCCCACGCCGTAGGTTGCATCCATCTCTCGGTGCTTGCGAGGAAAAATGCGACTATAAACAATTAATTAAAGGGAATTTGCAAGCAGCCTCAATCTTTACGGTAATCCCGTGAAGTAAAATTGTGCAGAAAGAAAAACTCCCCATCATCAAAGGCGTCACTGCATGCTAATTGCGCATTTGCATAATATTATTATGTAAAGCCAACTTTCAGGGTCTTCAGTGATTAAGCTTTCACAGCACCCTTTAGAAAACATCACATTTCCATGCGAAGATTCATGCAGAGCTTCAGAGAAAGTAGCAGCTGTAACCCAGTGCTTAATTAATGCTAAACAATGGAGATACGAGAGGGATTTGTATATGATATTGATACGGTAATGATTTAAAAAAATGCTTATGTTTTCCCAATCCATTTGAGTTAAACATTATTTCAAATTCATTTATTTGGCTCATTAAAAAATACTACCGTGAATAGCCAAATAGCGAGATGTTCAGATATGCCGCAATATGCCATTGAGTCGGTAAATTTTCGGTCTTTTCCTTTATTAATCATTAAAATATCTAGAACAAAAAGTAACGGTTTCGTTAAAATACTTTCGGAATAACTTACTCAAAATGCGACGAGTAACATATTTATTTATTTTTTATTTATTTATTTCAAACCAGTTGATAGGAGTTCCTACACTTGGTTAAGTCAAAAGTAATGAAAATAACAAGTATAATATTTAAATAAATACCTATTAGGGTATAACATATGAACGTCAGTATTGCAAGGTATGAACGTTGAACATCCAAGCGCAGATTTTCTAGGTTATATATGTAGAGGAAACAACATTTTCCAATATTTTCAATCAAAATTCTTAAGTAATTTCGTAAAATTTTCTATCTAATTTTCTATATAATCCTAAGTACTAAATAATCAAATAAATATTGGATAATTTCCCAAATTATCATACGGAAAGATATTTTAAAGAAAAAACACAAATACAAACACATCAGTAATAATAATTATTGTCAATAGCCAATAGTTTGAAGAAGAAAAAAAAACGCAATTGTAAAATGGTCAATAATAGAAAGAATAAGGAATAATAATAGTCAAGTAGGTCAATAGAGCTGTGAAAAAATGATGTTGTCGAAATCCTCAATGCTATAAATGGGGTTTTTAGTCAAAATACCCTGTACCTTTTTCTTAAAGTGAACCTCCCCAAGGCCCCTGATGTGTAATGGAAGTTTGTTGTAGAATAAGTAAGATTGGCAGAGAAAGCTATTCCGAACCTTACTCAGACGCACCTTAAAATGACGCAAGTCCTCTTTATTTCGCGTATTATGCGAATGAATATTTGAGTTAGTTGAGGTAGTCTCGATATTTTTTCTCGTATACATGATGTTTTGGTATATATACGCGGCGTACAAAGTCATGATACCAGATTCGATGAAGTACTGCTTGCAAGATGTTAGCGAAGATATTGAGAACAGATTTCTAATCGCTCGTTTTTGTAGGCGAAAGATCCTTATAACATTTGCCGCCATTCCCCAGAACATGAGGCCATAACTTAATAGGGAATGGAAATAGGCAAAGTAGACAGATTTGGAAGCTTCAAAGCCACATAACAATTTGATTTTTTTTATGGCAAATGTGGCGCTACTTAATTTTTTGCTCAGTTCTTCTAGGTGAGTCGACCATTGCAGATTGCTATCAATATGAATGACTAGAAATTTCGTATGATCAACATTTTCTAATACTTTATCACCATAGCTAATACTGAAGATATTATTTTGGGACGGCCGAAGAGATATTGATGGAGTTTGATTTAGATGCATTAAGAGACAATTGATTTAATTGGAACCAAGTACCAAGTTTTCCATGGCTACGTCAATTCGCTTAACTAGTTGTTCATAGAGTTTATTTATTTAGTTTATTCTTAACTAGTTGTTCATATGAGTTTTACATAAAGATACCCAAATTGTTGGATGTAATCATCGATAATAAACTTTCTTGTTCGTCTTTTGTATCTATTTTACCTAACTTGAAACCCTACATTTTCTTGAAATTTCACATATAAAAACAAGTAGAGTTTACAACCTTTTTTGATATTAAAAAACATCGTGGTATGTGAAAATTTTAGTGAAAATCTCCTAGTTTTATTTATGTATCTTCCTATCATTTCTCCGCGTAACCGCGCAGTCTGCTCGGATAACGGACCGCCAGCATAGCAGTCTTTCGCCGCAGAAGATACCATGTACCTACTCCTAATACAAAAAAGGAGTGTTATGTGTTTAGGATTAATATATGTATGTTTTCCGTTTCTTTATTCCACCTCACTTCTAAACGCTTGAACCGATTTAGAAGTGTGTGGTATTGTTAGAATCGTTATATTATATTGAGTGTCCTAGGATACTTATGTTTAATAAAAAAATATCTAAATGTCCAAATGTCAATAAAATAGGATAAATATATCGTGTTGAGTATCAAATGAAAAGTCTGATAGAGTACACTTCGAAAATATACATGCATATCTTCTTCTTCTCCTTTGTTCCCTCATTACTGAGGATCGTGGCCACTAGACAACAGTTTGCCTACGAGGCTCCTCCACTTCGACCTGTCTTCTGCATGGCGGGTCCCAGATTGTATTGACCCTTTTGTAACTTCTTTGATGAGGTCGTTCCATCTGGCCGGTGATCTGCCTCTGCTTCTTCTTCCCTCCACTTGACCCCCGGAAAGCATTTCTCTAGATTCTCTAGGTTTCTCCTGGCAACATGACCGAAGAACTGCAGGACCCTTCTCATTCATACGGTGGAGAGCCTCACTTGGATGCCGAGTTCTTCCAGGACAGATTTGTTGGTGCTGCCTGCTGTCCATGGGATTCCTAGAATTTTACGCCAACACCACATCTCCAGTGCATCGATTTTGGTGTGTATACGAGCCTTCAGGGTCCATGTCTCCGATGCATAGAGAAAGATCGAGAAAAACAGAGCTCGAACCAGCCTGACCTTAGTCCGCTTACTTATACCCCGATTCTTCCACAGCCTTTCTAGCTTACTCATGGCCGATCTTGCCATCTGGCTTCTGCGTGAGACCTCCTTTTCGCAGTTTCGGTCGTAGCATTTCATGGAGCCCAGATAAACAAAGTCTTTCACAGCTTGAAGGTCACTCAGCTCGTTGGTGCGTTGCATGGTTCCAGCCCGCTCTACAAACATGAGTTTGGTCTTGCTGCAGTTCATGTGCAGTCCATACTCCTTGCTTTCCTTCTCCACCCTGCGTAATAGGGTCGCCAACTCATTTTCATCGGCACCTATGATAGTCGTGTCGTCGGCGAATCTTAAATTATTGATTCTGAGACCTCCAATGCGAATTCCACCCTCCCGTTCGTCTAGGACTTTTCTCATTATATTTTCGCCGATCAAATTGAAGAGTTTCGGCGATAAGATGCACCCTTGTCTGACGCCTCTCTCTGTTTTGAAGAAATTCGAAAGCTCATCGTCCAACTTTACTCTCGAAGCGCCTCCATGTACAGACTCTGTATGAGGAATATAAGGTAGTTTGGGATCCCCATATCGCGCATAACCTCAAACATATTCCCCCAGTCCACGCAATCAAAAGCTTTGGCATAGTCGATGAAACAGAGAGCCATTGGAATATTAAACTCCCTGCATTTCTCTATAAGTTGCCGAATGTTGAAGATTTGCTCACGCGTGCCTCGTCCTCTTACGAAATCGGCTTGCTCAATCGAGATTTGTGGGTCTATGAAGTACTCCAGCCTCTTGTTAAGAATGCTGAGGAGAATCTTGCTTGCGTGAGAGATAAGCGAGATCGTACGGTAATTCTCACATTTTCGAGTCCAGCCTTTATATGCATATACATATACGTATAAAAACAGAAACCACAAATATTTTATAAAAACCTTCTAATTACTTATGCACCAAAAGCAACTGACTAAAGTGAGGCGGCGGGGCAGCGGCGCGCGGTCGTTTCAAGATTTCTGCCGCAGGGCGAGAGCTGACTTTATTCTCTCACAAAACCTTCTATTCAGAGCGAATATTTTTTTCTAATAACTCTAAGTGCAGCAATCGTGCAGCTGCGTTTTTATTATTTTTAAATATCGTTCTTGTTACCTTAAGGAGCCTGAACCAACGGGCACCTTGCGAGATACCTGCCTGCGTCACCACAATTGAAAACCGGGTCAATTGTCTAGGGTCTTAATATTATTTATCAAATGGCAATAGCCCAGCGGTAGAAGTCAAGGACATTGAACAGGGCCCGTCGACTAAATGGCGAATGCGATGCTGTCAAATCTTATCGAAGGCTTGTCAAATCTACACGATTTGCTATTTTATTCGCGTTGCTGCTTTTAAATTTCAAAGAGAGCTGGTCAATTGGCTGTTTTACTTTTTGGTTTCAGAGAGAAAGTCCACTAAAACCTACCGGTCTTCAACTGATTGATGGTCGTAAGGCCGATGCTCAATTTCGAAATTTTTGATTTATTAGACATAGTATGCCGCCCGGATGGATCGGCGTCCGCTCAGTATAGATCTAATGCTGGGAAAATTCTATTTTCACGGCTAAGTAGCAAGATGACCTTCTGGACCGAAATACAGTATCTTAGTATGAATTTCTTACTGAGATATGGTATTTTTGATTGGAAGGGCAGTATAGGTATTTAAGGTAAACGTTCATAAGCCGTTTAGTTGTTGTTTAGTAGTTTCCTTAATTTTATCCTCAATACGCATCATCTCGTCGATTGAACATCTTAAAAAATTATCAATGATAATTTTAATAACTAAAACACAGGTGCATGGATGCAGGTAGAGTAATATCCCACCATCAGCCATAAAAACCCACCATGCAAACTCTTCCCCATATCACTTTTTCTTGGTTTTGTAAATTAGATCCTTGAATATGTGCACAAAACTAATAGTTATTCAATCCCTCAAAAAATCATATGACTGAAATCACTGAAAATACTCCTGTCTATATTTTCATATCTAGTTTGTATATCTTATATCAAGGATGTTATTTAATGTTTTTTATATAATATTATAAATAAAATTAAAGGGCCTTTAATTTTGAAATTAACAATTTCTTTGTATATTTTTTTTATTGTCCACACAATAGATTACACAATATTGCCAATTAGCAATATCTCACGTCCATACCGCCAGGGTTATGGGTATTAATTGTTTATGTTGGCAAATTAATTAATAAAAGTGTATTTTTGTAAAGTTGTGGACATAATAAATGAGTACAATTATATAATAAATATAATAAAGAAATAAAACAAAATTTAATAACATAAGCTAAGTCAATAACGAAGTGGGAAATAGCATGATCCCAGGTAGCATTAATAGACAATAAAAATATTATCCCATTGGCGTTTTTTCATGGTGCTTTAGAATAACGTATATCAGAGAGACAACCACAGACTTGTAAATTGAACAGAGTCTTCAGTCACTTCTCGGTGAGTATATCCGATAATGTACTAGTAATACTTTCAAGCATTTCCATTATAGGTTATGATTTTAAATATTTTCTGAATCCTTTATTCACACGATTCATGTAATAATACGTAATAAGATCTTTGTGTATTTACATTTTCACCAATACTCACTAACTCTTATGATGGTTAACGTTCGATAATACCTATGGAATTTAGGAAGAAAGTATTTTAATAACAGGAATAATAACTCCCTCATAGCCATTGCCAACTTCTATGTCTAATAAGGGTTACTAGGACGCCGCGCCGCGGAAGTTTATATCAATATCGTTTGTTTATGAAGGTGTAACACGCAGTAATACGTGTTGTTGTGACGTGTCGGCCAATGGGGCATTGGGCCAGTGTCACGCTTTGATAGGGTTGCCATACGTCGTAATGTTCTTATTTTTTTTTTTTTTTTGTTAAATCTATGAGGAAAAAGTACCAACAATATTTATATAAACAATATAAACTAAGCTAGTTAGTCCCGAAAGAGGAGTTAAGAATATATATTTTTTTTAATTCATCGCTAGGTATAATTGTTCACAATTATTTACAAGAGAGAACAAAAGAAAGATACATTAATTAGCAAGAGATATTACAATCAAAACAAACTATAACTAGGGATCCATGATGTTGTAGTGGTGTAAAAGTATTTATAACCCATAAAAGTTACCAAAAAATAAAAAATGAAAGAAAAGATGAACATTTTTGTATCATTCTAGGTCATTACAGCATATGAATTAACGAATGATTTGGATTTTTCCGCGGTCACTTGTGTTTGTGGTTCAACGGCACTGCGATTTCCGTCTATAAGGAGTATCAAGTAGTAATCCTTTTGCGTTGCAGTCGCGGTTAATATAATCTAGGGTTAATGCTTGTGGAGGCAATCGTAGACAATTGCAGAGTCGTTGGACCGCTCCGTCTGCACAGCAGCGCAGGGGAAGACGATCGTTGGCGTGTGAATTACCACAAGCGATAGCCGGGTTACCCCTCCAATGTGTAACGTCCCGCTCGGGACGATCGCCTACCTACGGCAAAATGTCTAAGGGGCAGTTAAAAAAAATCATATTCAATGCGATCATTTTACAGTTCCTCTTTTTATGATCCGTATAGTGGTTTATAACTTATGGACGTTTTTCTTAAGACCGTCGATTCACGACGATTTCACGCTCGACGGTTTCACGTTCGAAACGGTACGGGCGAGTTTTACTTCACAAAGTTCTTCCGTTTATAGGTATGCCGTGGACATTAATGTATCAGTAAAATAACGATTTTGAAAACAGTTTTTTATGCGTCAATTTTTGGTCTTATAATTAAAAAGATAGCTAAAGGTTCCATCCAGCTTGGGACAAATGACTTGTTTGTCATTTTGGGTTAATTCAACTCACGGCTCAACTCCCACCCGGTAGCCGCCTCGGGACCAACCTAGAAAGTACTCTGTGAACCTTCGCAGTGTTATTGACATATGGGATCGAATCCTCTGGAGGAAAACCTTGGGCGATGCTGGATGGTTTGCGCAACGCCCGGCGTTAGCCAATGGACTGTGCACTCCGGCGAAGAACCGGAACTCCTTGAAACGATTAGATACGTTTCCTAAAAAGCGGGAATGTTTGTTGACCTGATGTCAGCTGCCCTTGAAACGACCCGTTGGCCTCCGTTTCACTTTCGATATTGATGGGCAAAGGGCGTCGCGATCCGAAATAAATTCAAACTGAATCACAGCTAATATCAGGTAGAGGCCGCGCAAGCGACTAGGATTCCGCGACCAAACTGGAAAACGGAGAAACCCGGACAACTCTGGTTGCGAGGGTGTGATTATAGCAGTGCCTCGCGGTATAGCGTTGGACTCTCACGGGCTCGTCGGTAGAGCTAGACAGCGGACTGTCTTTGTCCGCCATATATTTAGGTTTACTTCATGGGAGATATAAAGACCTGTTGTCGTTAAAAATCCCTGGGGTAACGGGTTCGCCCGTTGTGTTGGCGACCCTAGATGGTTTTAGAATATGGCAAGACCTGAAATATAAACGTTCTTACAGCAGGTTATCGTATGCCGTATGCATGTTGAGTTACGCTAATTATACAATATACATTATACACTATTATACATACGTTTACATTGTACATTATTTAAATACTTCTTAAATGACACATAGAATACATTAAATATTAATATAATTTCGACGGTAACTAGACGAGGCGCGACGAAAATATTAATAAAAGTTGGATCCAGCAAACGCAGTTTTGTATCGAGACAATTATACACCCCAGAATCTCTTTTGATACTGAATCCCCGCCCTTCGACCTGGCCCTATATCAATGCATTCTATCCTCGTAATGTTCAAGGGTCTTTTCACTGATTAGCTCTTCTTAGAAAGGTCGTGAAAGCTAGCGCTTTGCTAACGTATTCGCAAAGTTTTTCTACTCGCCGACGAGTTTTAATTGCAGCATTTACTTTGTTAAAAATACAGCTAAACTTAAACTCAAAGGCCTGAATACCTTTGACAAAATTTCAATTATTTACAGAGGTTGATAATCCTCTATGTCTACCATTTAACATTAGAAAATTAATATTATATAAAATACATCTAATAACTCTAGTGTGTAATGAGTGCCGATTATTGTAAAACTACGTTAATGAGGATTTTCGGATTAAAGAAAGGATTTTCACGAATACGAGAACAAAAGGTGAGGGTTTTCATTGTATGTGTGTCAGAACGACCTGGGCGCCAGTTCCGTATTCATTACTTGCTTCGGAACACTCAATACTGCACGTAAGGATCCCCGACGGCTAGGGTATCCTACCACTTGGAGACAGAACGGATAGGCAGTGCCGGCAGCTACAGCCCTCAGGGGTGGTGAAACTAACCTATCCGCCTGTTGATGCGAGAGTGCCTGCGTCGCAGGCAGCCGACCTTGAGTTTACGGGAGTGTCTATTTTAGGGGAGAAGTTAAGTTGCGGATCAATTAAGAAATATTAAGTTTTTATATCTTGGAATAAGTGATTTAATTGAGATGATTTAATTATGGTAATTTAATAGTGACAATCTAAGTTTCGGAACAATTTAACTAATGACCGACGTGTCGGTCGCCTCGAAATGC
This sequence comes from Micropterix aruncella, assembly GCA_944548615.1. Lineage (NCBI taxonomy): Eukaryota > Metazoa > Arthropoda > Insecta > Lepidoptera > Micropterigidae > Micropterix > Micropterix aruncella. Next base: position 12,515,805 of record OX155955.1, on the reverse strand, counting down.
TAATGTACCTTTGAAATTGGTTATCGCAGGGTCTATCCCCAATAATTTAATATCAATCTAAGACTAACGGAATTAAAATGAATTAAACTTCGTCCCTTCCATAGGATTGAATATTTGATATTATGTATCGATTGCGGAAGTAGCTCTTGCCGGAATCCTTCCGGGTATTCCGGGTTGTTACCTTAAACCTTTAGAAATGAAAAGATAGTTTTCTGGCGAAGACTGTACAATATTTATTGACAAGATATGTTACAATGTGAAAATCTGGCCGTAGGTTTAATCTTACAAATTCTTAATCAGTTTTCGTGTTCAAAATTATATTTAGACGAGAGGGTTAACTGTGGAATTTTTAAATGTGGTAATTTATGTGTTCAAAATGAAGAAGCATGCGAACGAGTGGACATGGGACTTCAGGAATATAGGATGGGCTGATATGGACGCGACTTCGCGGGTATTCTAATTTGTCCCTCGGTACCATGGACGATGGTTTCCTCTAATTGTGCCCTGAAATGGGCGCAACGACCTAGCTTTGCCGACCTGTATCAGGGCTGAAGGCGCGTATGCGTTCCACGGTTATTAGAATCGTGGGAATTTTCCTATTATTCACCTTCCCGGTCGAGGCACGTTATCCTACTTTATATTAACAAGATTTAAGTATCCTTTAAAGAAATAAATTGAGTCCACGTGTCGACAACGGCTCGTAATTTCAAACGGACGGTTGCCCTTCAAAACCCTAGAAAGGGGTAAGTACCAACGCGATAGAAGATCGCGCGGTAAGGATTTTTTATTGGAAAATACACTGAATTAATGGGACTTGCCAGCGATATCCTCGAACGACGTCCGCCGGGCTGCTTGGCTGATTTTTCACTTCAAAATTATGTAGCTCTTAACGCGATACGGCTCTACTCTTTCTACGGTTTTTGTATTAATGGCGGGGTCGGGCGATGTCCGCCCCGCCGACGTGCGCACTCGCCGCCGTCCAGAGAAGAAGAGAGGGAGTGGGGGTACAAGGCGGTTTGCCGTTTCAAAATTATCGGCGGCCGATCAGAGATGTGGCTTTGCCAGCTGTGATATTAATTATTACTGCTTACGAAAATGTCCGATCCATATTTTGGACATTTTATGTAAAGCGTAGTCTTTACAAGTGTCAATGTAACTAAATATCTATCGAACGTAGGAAAAGGAAAAGCGTACACATCCCCGTACCCTTTTCACCTGTCTTTGTAGCGATCGCGCCGCGACTTGTCGAGATACTATTAGTGTCCGACGCTAGGTGCCGTCCGATGTTAGGGGACTTCCTCCTACTCTATTTAAATTGTCTCTGTCTGTCTCTATTTAAATTGTTTTTTTTTCTGTAGCAGTTTCTTCGTAATTTTGAGTGCCTATCTATCTACACATATTTCTATAATATTTTTATATCACTAAGTTAGCCACCTATTATTACCACCACTTTGCATAGATTTTTTCGAAGAGTACATTTGTTATACGTTTCAAAACCGCCTCAATATTTCGAAATTGCCTCCTATTTCTATGATCGCATCCATGCGGGCATGGCTATTATTTTATCGTTTTTTTAAGTAGTGGTTTAACACAGTCGGCGACTATTGCGTTTCTTTGACATTATAAATAAAACAATAACGGATTTTACCACGTGGAAAAGTAATATACGAGTACAACCACAAACTATTCTTGTCAACGGCTGCTGTACCATTGCCAAAACGCCGGGTGCTACATACTTCACTCGGTAAAATCCGTTTTTGTCTTATTTATGACTTTATGCTTGGGTCAAAATAGTTCCGCATGCTTGAGTCAAAATGGCTCCGCATTTACAGGGAGATCCTCGAGCTGTCACTGGGATCGGTCGCGTGAAGTGTGAGCGGAGTTTTCGGTTATCCCATATTTTTTCCACCTTCGTCCGAATGCATCCATGTGTTTTTAAGAGACATCTGTCGCGCGCAGTGGTTCTATGGAAGTATATAACAAGTTAATTTATAGCCATGTATTGAATGTTTCAAGTGTGTCTGGAATAGACATAATAATAAAAGATTTAATTTTAGATTATTATTATTTAAAATTCACTTCAATTTGAAGGTTGCCTATATTACGCCATTATCTAGAAAATACTCCCATCGACTATATTAATTCAAATAGTTATATTTTAGGACAATTGCCACAAACATCGCCTTTGGGTCCACACTTGCAGGTTACACTGAGAAAAATATTGGATAGATTCTTACATTACCGAGAGAGAGATTCTCCAAGAGTATAGAGTGTTGAGTGTGAGAAAAGAGTTATGACTGTTCACTAATTCGTCGATGGCACTAGTAAAGTAACAGTTAGGACTCTTTTTGGGAATGTAAAATGAGAAATGGCGATAATTTTTATAAAGAAACAACATAATTGGATTATTTCAAGGTATTCCTATATTTGATCGGAGGTGCGATGTGTCCGAATATAAACGTACGTATATTATACTACATGCTGTCATGTTAGAAGCAAGTTCCCAATGTCACGACACGACGTAATGAAATAACATTTTGTTTTAACATTACGATACGGTAACTACCGCCTCGCCAACACCGTTACGGGTGATGTTGATTCATACGTATGAACCACAGTCTGAGTTATTTACGTAATTTTTGTTGAAACATTTCGTATTTCCATGTATTACATCGTTATATTTTTTTAAAGTGTTACAAAATGAAAAGTAATTTTATACGTATCCGTCTAGCCAGAGAAAGCTATTCTGACCATATTTGTTATGATTGCACGGATATGTTGGATGAAACGTATATGAAAAATAACGAAGGTAAGTGGATCAACAACACAAGGAAGTATCAAACAAATGCAATACAGTAAGTTTCAGAATATACTATGTAAATATTTTGGACGAAAGAAATAGATGAGATTTCATGGAAAACAACTTATTGCCAGTAATATCCTACGAGTAAGGTGTTTAATCTATATAGCCATGCCAGTAAATATGAGAACAAAATGTTATATAAATAATTAATATTTACTGTCCTCACATTTACAGGCTTCACAAGCCTACTTTCCTATAGTTGCTACTGTACTATTGCTTTACTTTTCTCTTCCTTCTATAAAGGCAGGTGCTCCTCAACCTTACAAGTGTGCCTCCTGGAGTTATACCGTAAATTTACCGTTTCAGAATCACTTCTGGATGAAGTGGCACAAATCGTTTATACTCGTAAATTCATTTGAGATTAAACGCTGCTGCAATTAGTATCTCAATGGAATCCCGACCTCTATAAGTATTTCATGGAGCGTCGCACAGAGTTTCATGACATACAATCTAGACGGTAACAATGTTTAATCGAATTCTAGAGCGATATCGTCACGAAGCTATTTCTAAATTGTTAGCTAGACAAACTGCTCACCGTGCAGCGTAAGCCAATCGATTGTGCATTCTGACTAAAGAGGAGGTAGTTGTTGACCTTACGGTGACTGCTCTTGAAACGACCATTCTGGGTGAACAGCCGGGCAAAGGATGCCGTGTTCCGCGATAGATTCGGTTGATACCGTTTCAGCACTACGTAAGGGAGAGGACCGCGCAAGCAACTTCGAAGTCGTAACCAGTCGGGTGACGGGAGTAATCTGGTTCCAACTGGACGTGAGGGCGCGAGTGTCGGCCCGCTGGGTAACATACCTTGCTATCTCGCGGATAAGGCGTTGGCCTCTTACGGGCACGTGGCGGAGCTTGACGATGGACTGTTTTGTCCTAAGTCTTCTGAGCTCACCTCACGGGAGACAAAACGATCAGATTTCTTTAAAACTTCCTGAGGTGCCGGGTTCGCCCATTGTAGTTGACAGCTCTAGTTGGCACTAAAATAATATGAACTTTGAAACCAAACGATTGCATTTACTTTCGCTTTAAAAAACTTAAAATAACATAAAATGAATTTATCGACTACGCTCACACTTCATGCGACCGGGTTGTGGCAGTTCGAGGATTTCCCTCTAAATGCGGAACCATTTTGACTCAAGCATGCGGAGCCATTTAGACCCAAGAATAAAGTTATAAATAGGACAAAAACGGATAGAATAATTACTTTTTCTATTAACTCAGTATTCAGTATCTAACTCGTAGATGTGATTTCATTGAAAACAACTTATTACCAGTGATATCCTACGAGTAAGATGTTTTATCTACATAGCAATGCCAGTAAATATGCAAACAAAATATTATACGAATTTTACGCCTATTTATCTAATATTTATTTTTACAACGAAATTCTCAATATACATAAATACATTAATTTAATTTATAAATAAATTAATTTACTATCCTATGGAACATTTACAAGGCTTACAGAAAGAATATAAAATGAAACACGAAATGAATACTTAATTATTAGTAGTTTAACAAGCAAATATATTAAAATGTATAATACACATGACTGCCGTTACAGAAAGTGAAATAATTAATAATTATAATTATTTTTATTACAGTTTTTATGACATATTTGTGGTTTATGTATTTATCTAAATAGATTTATGTATATTTTCGGAATGCACTCAATCAGACCTATAATTTGACATTAAACACCATATATTTATGTTAATTTATTGATAACTAGCGGAACCCGGCGAACTTCGTCTCGCCACGAATTTGTTCGCTTAGCAGCAGATGGCGTTAACATAGGTAATTTTCATCGACAGTTGTTTGAAATTTGCATTGTTTGTTTAAATTCTTCATTGAAAGCAGTCTGATTGTTTATTTTTTGTCTCACCAAAAGAGCAGTTTCATCAATTGCCATTTGTGTCCTAAATGGAGGAGAAAAGTGTGTAAAAAGTACGATTTTGTTTGACAGAGAATGTTAGACATAAAATGCTTAGAATCTGGTGCATTTCCAGACACGAACGATCCTAATGGAACCAATGGTGTCAATCTCATTTTACCCCCTGCGCAACACAAAGCGTGGTTCGTGGCGGTACTTCAATGCATTGCAATATTGGCACAAATGGTCCATTTCTCCAATTTGCATGCATTTATAATCGCTGTATTGTTTCGTCAGGTCATAATAGATTGCCTCTCTGTATGTGTTTTGTCTCAAATTCAATCGTCTTCGCACTGCAACATTACGGATCCGTGCCGCTTTATTCAATTTTTGGCGACGCTCATCGCTTTCAGTTGCTCGAACCTCTCTTCACGAGTTACACAAATTCATTTAATTCAGTTGATTTACCTTCAGAATCACGAAAACGCTATCAAGAAATCGTAAAATTCAACTTAACTGTCAAATGTTAACTGTACCGCCATCTTGATTTTCGAATTTTTATTCTTGTCAAGCAACGCCATCTATGATCAAGCTTAGTACTAAAATAATTTTCGGTTTTTCTCATTTTTCTCACTTTTCCGAGAGATTTTCCGGATTTTTTATTGCCTATAGTAAGACCGAAGTGATTATGAACAAAACAAAAAAAGAATCATCCAAATCGGGTTAGCCGATCGTGAGTTATTAGGTAACATACATAAAACCCGACTTATTTTTATTATATAGATTCGACATTTGGACTTTAGACAACTACTTATATTGATATTTGGACAGACACGGTACCCTATAATACTCGGGATTTTAACAATAACAAATACTTCTAAATCGGTTCAAGCGTTTTGATTTTATCGGTGGAATAAAAACCGGAAAATATACATAGATGAACCCTGAACACACTACACTGTTTTTTTGTAAGGAAATCGTGTAAAAATATACATTATATCAGGTAATATTATATCATACGATGAAATAAAATAATAAATTATTGAATTATTGAATTTATAACATGACATCATATAAGTAATAGAAATACATATATAATACCATAGTAATAGAAACACATATAAGGTGCTAATTTATTAATTAAGAAATAGAAGACAAGATTGTTTGTAATTAAGCTCAACGAATCATTATATACAAGTATATCCTTTTACACTTCACATGTAGTGTAAAGGCGTAGTGTAGAGTTTGCACGATATTGCTCTTGTGAGTGACAACAGAGAATTTATAAGAGCTCCTCGTTGAAGAAATTGAGATTGATTTATGGCTTCCTCGTCCTCGTCCGTTTGGGATAAAGACAGCACAGTACCTACATCTGTTGACAAATAATCAATAAAAAACGATTGGCGAGATGGGGCCGGAATAAGGTGGATATTTTAAAATTCTGTCGTTAAAACTAATAAATACTGTCAGAAATAGAGCTATGTTTTTCTAAAATCAAAATCGGTAAAAAAATGTTTATGCTGTTATTCAGCTTTAAATAGCGGTAAAAAGTAATACTATCTATCGCCAATTGAATTACATAGAAAGGGTCGCTTCTTTATTTCGATCTTATGATGATATGATCTTATGATCTTATGGTATTATAATCTTATAATCTTGAAAAAAAAATATTATTGGAAATTCCAAAAATTTAATTTTGAATAATAGCTTGACAAGCGTTGATAGCGCTGCCCCATATAGCGGTAGGTAAACTACGCTTTACGCTATTTATTCTTCTTTCAAGAAATGAAATTTATAAAATAAAAAAAAGCGGTATTACATTATAATTTTTTTTAAAAATACAGATATTATTCTGACAAATTTATATTAAAGTTGCTTCTTTTCTCGTACTGATTCACCCACTTTAGGATGTAGGCTAATTAAAACTTGCCCTGTAGATCAGTCCATTTCCGTTATCGTCGTTACACAAAGTAGCTACAAATTTGTGGATATGTGGCAACCATAACCTTCGTCTACACATGCAGGCTTCATTCGTGACACTTTTCGCTTTGTTTTCCGGACTAACGTCCCCGCGGCATCGCGTGCGCGATTCTTATCGCGCTGTTGAATGTAAAATTATTTCACGGCGCTATTTCAGACTGTGGCGCGCTCGCTTCGCGAATATAAGCGGCGAACGCTGCCAAGGCTTTGGTGGGTAATTAATAGATCCTAAGAGAGATCGTCATTCAGCACAAGGCCGCCTTTTCAATTATCGAAATGATATTTATTAGACTTTTAATTATCAGTGAAGTGAAAAGTATAACATTTTGAAAAATCCCCGGAAGTATCATAATGTTATCACAATAGCCGACGCCGTATTGTTCCTGTGCTCTAGTTTTCTAATAAATTGTTTTGGAAAAGAACTTGGGTGATAAAAGCGAAGGCCTGGAGTCGTAATCATTTATTTATTACATACATATTCAAACTGAGAAACCAAAAGAAAAATCAGGATCAAACCAGATATTACCGCTATGTGCTTCTAAATTTAGGTATATGTACATCTTTCTGAGCCCAGGTTAACCCTTTAAGGACCATGGGACATATATATGTGTCCCATAACTTCAAAATCATTTTATAAATTATCGAATAAAAATAATGTATAAATTATATTTTTTCCATGTTATTGAGACATCATAAACATTAGTAAAAAGTATTTTTTTTTAAATATCGCGAATGATTTTAAATAAATAAATTAAATATTTATGCCGACTTTTTCAACTTGATCTTTTTTATTTTATTATGTTTTTAAGTATGTATGATTTCTAAGTAAAATAATCAAATATTCAAATTTTGGAAAAAGTTGAATCTTTGCATCTTTATGGACCACACTTTATGGACCCTTATGTCCAATCAATTTATACACAATCTATTGATCCAATTTTCACAAAAATTGACATGTTATTTACATCGCTATTTAACAGTTTTATGTATCAAAATTTGCCATACTTTCTGCAAAGCATATGGTTCTCAAAGGGTTAAATAGCACATAAATGAAATATTTTCTAATGTTCCAATTAAAGTACAGCCAAATCCGTCCTGCTAGGCACTCCTGTGATAAGGCGAGCTCTTTTCCTAAGTTTTATTGGAAAGGCCATGGTTGTGTCAGAAAGAATGAAAAACGGATTATATTATATATTTTAACTAAACAAATTATATTATATATTTACAAAAAAAAACGCAGATGCGATCCATCCAAATGCGATAACGCCTTTTTGACAACATTCTTTATTATTATAATACTTCCCGGTATATTGAAGGTAAACCAATAATTTTATATCCAGCAAGCCAAAATGAGCGTCTACCGATTGACGAATTATAAGGGTTCGAGAAACCGGCGAATTTCGAATACCATTATCATATTGATAAAACATTTCATATAAAAATAGTGTTTTATTTATAAATTAAACCTAAAACTTATCATCCGTACTTGATTGAATTTTACATTTAAAGTACTCTCAAAGACAATCAAGCCTTGCATGAAGTAAGAAAACTCCCTCCGATATAAGATTTATAACTGACAATTCCCGAAATACGTCGGCATTAAACTTTTCAACGGTCTGGGCATTTAATTAGAAACTCTGGTCTGTGAAGGGAAACCGCAAATATTTAAAAACCAGCTTATGAAGTACCTGACAAACAAAGAGTACAACGATTATATTTTATAAAAAAAAATCTCATAGCATTCTCATTACCGTTTACGATTTAAGGTATTATTTCAAGGACCATTTTATTACTTTTTATTTACATTTTTTTTTGACCTGTTTTTATTATTTTTTGGCTATTTATTTCTTCTGACTATTGCGTGAGTACTATTTATTATTTCAGGTTATTTTATTATTCCAGTTAACATTGTAGTACCTTTTACATTTTGTTTTGTTTCCTGTATTTTTTTTAATTTTAACCAGATAATATTATTTTTTAAATAATTGACTATTACTTGAATAATTTAATTATTGATTATTTTTAAGTAATTGATAATAAACCATTTTTGTTATTATAATAAAATTACTTTCGTGCGATGCAGCCTGGCGTGAATGAGGAAAATAAAAATCTAAAAGAGTGTATCCTTAATTAAGGTTTAAGGAAGACATAAATACGTTGAATAATGCCCAGCTTTAGGATACCAGGCATTTTCAATATACGTTTTTTTGTCAAGCCTTTCTTTAAGAAACAATACCCGTTAGGCAACTAGGGAAACGGTTGAAAAGCGTGGAAAATCCCGGCCGCCCAACTAAGGATACTTTCAGAGTGCTATTTACATCCTTTTACAACGGCGGATGTAGCACTATCTAACTTTCTCCTACCGTGCAGGCGATGGGTCGTACATTGGATGGAAGGATGTATAAATATATGGTGGATATTTCCTCCCTACGCCTGACAAATGGACCACTTTGCTAGGGACCTCGCTGCCGTGCAGATAATGTTGTATAAATGTTTTATTTAGGTTCATGTATAATTATTACTTTCATTTTAACGAAGAATCATACATTTATATTATCACGACTGCAAATTAACCGTTATAATTATACGTATTATTGTAAATTCGTTTCAAAACTGACACAATTCAAACAAAAAATCTTTTTTTAATGACATAAAAGAAATTTTATTGTATCCTTTGTAATATGCAAAAGTGATACAAATTGATAACACATAACTTTTGGCAAGAAATATCTTCTTGTTTTATTTCGCAGACTATCAATAAAATAAAAAAATCGTCTGCTTCCCCCCATGGGGTTTGCCGACAAGTAGTCAAGGACTGATGTCATCTAAATATTAATTTCATAAATAAAATCAATGAGCGCCCTCTCTCAGAAGGTGGACGAACCCAGTTATGTTCCATTGCGATGTCTCAGACGGTGCGGTTCGTTTCTCGGCTAAGGGCGTGTTTTGGCCAATCTCCTATACATGGCGTTAATATTATTAATGCAGCTTAATATTATATTATTAGAGCAGCTTTTATATGTGATATTCTAATCAAAATTTCGTGATTGTTGGGTCGAAATCACATTCTGATTTCGACCATCTGCATCTGGTACCAAATTTCAAGTTTCTCAGTCTCATATTTGGAAGATGATATATGACTGTGCATGATATATGACCGATTTTAAACGTAATTCATTTTAACTGTTTCCATGAACAAATGAGGCCGGCATACTAAATTTCAGTTCAATCGGATTAGGCGTTTCGGTGCAATCGTAGAGGAATATACACCCACCCACACACACAGACACACACACACAGAGACACACAGATAGATTCCAATTCGAAAATGGTCTTAATCGTCACTTAGGGGGGTTAAAAATTGCCTCTTCATCTCGATTTTTTTAACGCGTTCACAACACTTTCCTTCCTAGTCGGTTGGTAGGCTGGGAAAATGAAATGTCAATGAAATAAAAATATCAATAGAATGAAATAGAGTTAAACCATTCATTATTTTCTTTGGATTCCCATATACACTTTCTTTAGTAAAAGGAGTTCGCAAGCAGACGCTTTTCATTCGTGAAGCTTTCGAGCTTTTTGCAAACATCAGCCACTATGGATACAAGCCATACATGGATAAAGTAAGCTTCTCACAAAGAAATATATGTATTTAAATTTCTGTCGGTGAGCCTTATTGTTATATTAATAATAAAAAATGATTGAGTGAATTTTCAAAATTCAGTTTGTTTATCTCATTAGCTTATAGCATAATTTGTTGAGTTTATATAATTTATAGGAGTTTCCATTTACTTTTTTCTATTTACAAATATAATAATAATACATTTTTTCAAATTAAACACGCAATTAAAAGAATTATGTTTATTTATGTCGATTAGCTACGAGTATTTAGATATACGTAATAAACTTTTAGGGTGTATAAAAACTGATAATGGACGAGTAGGAGAAATTGACAACCTAATATATAACCCATATTCTGCCTAGTTCATCATATTAGACGAAATACCACAAAAGAGCTTTTAGCAAAGACCCGAAATGTGGAAATAACATCATTCACAAAACGCAGAGCATCTTTCGTCTGTATTTTATTTGCTAAAAGGGCAAATGTATCGGGTTTTCTCGGTGAATAAACACACGGAAAATGTTTTAGGTAGGTGCCGTCGAATAAAATACGGTTAGTTTCATTGATCCATAAAGAGGAATCACCAAAATGAAATAAAGGAAAAGTGAACGCGTTTCTTATTCCATGACAAATGTGGTCCATGGCACACTTTGAAATGAAACAATATACCAAAAGAGTAAGAAGAGGAATTTTTGTTTAATCGTCATCCAAAAGTGTAACACGTGGTCGTTGAAAATCCGCGGATAATCAGGCTATGCCACCATAAGCAACTTTCAGGAGAAGAATGAAACATTGAAAGCAGAAAATTATAAAGGGTTAGCAGACCGATTGGTCGCTGAAGGCAAAGCTTTGACAAGTGCTAATATATGCTTGCTGAACATTGAGACTAAAAGCGTTTGTGAGAAATATGTTCCCAAAGTCGGCAGGAGCGTGTGCCATCAATGATGATAAAAATAATATAATTTAATTTTAATTTATTAAAACAAAAATAATCCAGCATTTCTTTGTTTAATATTAGCACATTGATTTGTATGTGTCCTAATGAGTTTCCTATTCGGTTCTTCTTCTTCTGCTTGTGTTTTTTATTCGCGTTTTATTATAATTCAGTAGAGCACGCCTTACTTTGGCTTCAGGCTTTATACTGTGTCTGGATATTTTTCATTCCCTTTCAAGTATGAGCTTCCGATTTTGCCTATCACAATATACGCCAATGCCTATCACAGACTGTTTAAAATATACAGATAATAAATAAGAAAGTCATATACAGCCAGTTTCTTTCAATAGATTGTGTAATTCAAATCATAATGGCTATACGAATATGGGTACAAATGATTAATTTCAAATAAAACGATTTTAATGGGCGACAGATGGATATTCTATCCCATATGAAATTTCAGAGATATGGTAACCGTAAAATATTAATTAGCCAGTCATTAAAATCTTACGGTGTTCTCCTAAATAACTTGCCCAATTAAAAATGATTCAAAAATGTCAAAAAAATATTAAAAATAATTTAGAGCATTTAGTCGCGGTTTTCTCGAGATTTTAAAATAAAACCCAATAAGGTAGAAAATATTTTAGACCTATTTCTTATTGATTGAGATTTTTATTTCTTGAATCCATTTCAAGAACCTTCTTGAAATGGCCGCCCGGCCGTTTTAGTGATTCTAATCCCCGCGAGGTCTACTGTACACATAACTATTAGTATTTATACGATTTTAAAAGAAGCAGCAATGCAAGTACAAAATAAACAAAAAATATATATTTTGAGTTTTGAATGGCGCTGTATTTCCATGAAGTGGTAGTGACGTGGTAGTCAAAGAGATATTTAGAGACAGAGAGAGAGAGTAATGAGATAATTTACTGAATTGTATATAAGCCATACTTCTAGGATACCGTGTTACAAGATAACCGGCTGAAATAAGAATATTTTACGTCATCCGTCACAAAAAGCTTCAGACGAAAATAAATAGGTTGAATAATATGCTCGTTATACGTTGTCCATTGACAAAGGTAATATATGGTAATGAAGTGGTTACAAAGGCAGCGTTGGATTAAAATAAAATATGCTGTATAAATATAACCTCAAGATTCCCGATATATACCCAAGGTAATCAATCTGTTCACCCAATCCAATAATTCAATCAATATGTCCATAACAACATTCAAGAGCACGTACATATATAGGTATGATTGGTTAACTTAACCATTAGTTGAGTTCGAAGACGCTTTTTTTATTAGACAGAATATTTATATATAAGTAAAGGCCTTCGCTCGTATTTGAAAAAGAACACATATAATATTTGACGTCGGAACCGCAGTGCCAATTGAGCGAAAACAATGACGGTGCTTAAAAATGTGAAAATTGCGTTGTGGAACTCAATCTAATAATCAAAGTAAAAAGTCACTAAACACATTATCAAAATTTACTATCACTTCTTCATATACATATATTAAAAGCCTTACGAGTAACTTTTAATTTCTAATTAAGGGAAGTGTTTGATATCCGATTAATCAACTTAATGACGGATATAAAATAATAATGGTGGTATATCTTAGTAAGTCTATTAGTGTAATTAGTTTTAGTATTAGCGGTGCTTTAATAATCATTAAATCTTCTTCCTTATTCGAAATTTAGGCTGGTGGTTTGTGATTCACTAAAATGTATTAATATAATAATAATATCATTACTGGCAATCGAAATAATGCTAACAAGGTTTTGATAAATTATGCTAATACACTGTGTTTATTAGGGAAAACTAATAATACAAAATATAAGCAAGGTAGAAAATGATAAGAACTAAATTATACAATTTTGATGCGACATGCTTTCCTGAGATGTAAGGTACATCGTACTGAAAAATGACTGTAGTGTTCCTGAAAGCTTACTAGGTTATTGTATAGCAGCGGTGGCCAAACTTTTGAGTGCTGTTGGCTACCAGACAATTTAAAAAATCTAGACAGTTTCAATAACACTAACGTATATTGTGTTGGGAGAAGAGAGGGGGGGGGGGGGGGGGGGGTACTAAATGGGTTACCGTATAGTCGTATTAAGAGCACCATCTATACTGCGCAGCGATACTGCTTTGCCACGAACGCCGCCATATTGAAAGTATGACAAAATTATTCAATATTTGAAATTGTGAGTGCCCTCTACACGATGTAGATGCTAGCTGCCATAACCGAATATGGCAATCTTATACACTAAATAATCAATGCTATCGCGAAAGGATAAACCTATTCTGCATCCAATTCAATTTACCGCTTTTCAGTTGCGTCAGTAACATTTTCATTTTATCTTTGAAGCTTTAATCCAATTTATTTTATCTATTAATGCTGTGTATATTTCTTGTAATGTCTCTAGGAAAGTCTAACTTCATGAGCAGTTCTCATCTTCCAAACGATTAAATTATCGCATTATTCGTGGTATCGGTGAATAGAGAGCGTTATTAGTCGAAACTTGCGCTTGATGGAAAACGTCATGTCGATGAGTTCGGCGGACTGTAGCAATATTAAAATAAGAGCAACTGAGTAATTCGGGATGATCCAGCTTGTAGGTGAAAAGCAAATATTTTATTAGATTCATTCGATATAATAACTTCTCAACGAAGTACGATGGATTTGGCTAAGCAATTATTTTTGATTGAATCTTTCAGAATTCCATTACAATGCTTACCGTAAAAGATATAGTATAGCTGGAATATCTGATAGTCTCAGATTGCTGTAAGTGTCAAAAACGTACCACTTTTTTTTAAAGAAAACATTAAACGAGTTTTTCTCAAAATCATATCTTAAAACTGTTTTGCGCCGGTGATAAAAAAAACTACTTGACGGATCGAGTTTTTCCAAAAAAAAAAAAGGTTAACAAATTCTCTTCTATACAAACTAAAAAAACGTTTATATATATTTTTTCTACTAGTTACACACAAAATATTGGTGCGAAAATCGTTCATCTTTTTAGTTCGTCTTTTAGTTCATCTACAAAATACATATGTAATAATTAATATCTTAGTTTATTTTTTTTTGTTTCACGCAAAATTTTTCTCGCTATTAACGGCTCAAGCAGATACTGTCATTTCGCAGCAATAGGAAAAAAATCCCCAAATGAACATTTCTGAAGCTGTCGGTCCTCAGAAGTCGCTATTTAGCCCTAACTACTGACAAATTCCTGATTTGGCAACACTGACTTAGATCGGGGTCGGCGACTTGCTTGTTTTACAGCGCAGAAGCATAGCGTGCAGGAAAGAGATAGTGATTAAGTAATGATGCTATTCCAACTGTCGCCGTGTTTGGTAGCGAAAGGTTTCGTGCAGCTTGGGCCATAAGATCCACTGTGTTTTCGGGTCGGTCCAGCTCACGATTCAGACTGCCCCGGCAAGGACTCTCGCATCCTAGGCCTCGCATCTGGTGGATCGGTTTCCCCTGGAGGAAGGCCTCCCGGCGCTACTGGGCGGTTTGCGCTCCGTGCAGCGATATCCAATCGGTATGTGCACTAATTACTGAAGGAGTTGGGAGACGATGGAAATATACTGTTTCCCAAGCAGCGGGGGTTGATGTTGACATGTCGTCAACCACTCACAAATGACCAATTGGCTACCCGATCCGGAAATCTGAGCCGAGCAAAAGATGCCATTCGTCCGCGACAGATTCAAACTGAATCACCGTTGAATTCGGTCGGGAGGTTGTAGGTATCCTTATGGTAAATTCCAGATGATGGTATCCTTCCAAAACTGGTAGTCAAGGGGCGAGGCTGCCCGCTGGGTACCTTTCACGGTGCCTCACTGTAAGGCGTTACCCCTGACGGGCATGTTGGCTTAGCTAGACCGTAGATTTGAGTTGTTTCCAAATCATCTACATCACGCTGTCGGTTATCAGAAGTCGCTATAACTACCAACTAATTGATTTTGGCAACACTGACTTGGAGAGGGGAGAGGTGGGGGCCTCTTTGTTTTAAGCGCAAGTGCATTTGTGTGCAGGAAAGAGATAGTGAGTAAATAATGATGCTATTCCAACTGTCGCCGTGTTTAAACCGTTCCTGCTCTCACATAGTCAGTAAGGAATTCTCCTTCACATCTGACCAACTTCATACCCTCTCGTTATTACAAAAGGTGTATCTCGGTTAACTCTCGTTTACTTAGTATAGTGACGTCTGTTTAAATGTTTGTTTATTGAACAACGAACGCAATTAAATATGAATTAATGAAGTATTTAAGTAAAGTTCAATAGTAGCATGCGTTGATAAAATTATTGCCGACGCTGTTTACTTTCAATCGGACATGACTGACTCATTGGCGATCAATCCTCAGTAATTTACAATGTAGTTTCAGGTTGTAAGACACACACAGTCAAGTTCTTCTCGAAGACCCAGGTGAGCCCAAAAAAATTATGTCGTATGTTACTTTTTCACCCTTGCATCCTTGCAAACTTGCAATAGCTTACTAAGACGGAATATTGAGAAATAAACTCTAAATCTAATGAAAACCAATTTAATTTTCGAGAATAGTCAAAATATGACAATTATTTTTCATTTATTACGTAAAGTAATCATTATATGAGTCTATTCTATGGTCCGATATAGTTAACAATGGTCTTAGAATTGAGTCTTCGGGGCATTAAACCGATCTCTCTACGATCGGTCATACAGAGTGAGTTTTTTATTAGTGACATCCTGAAAGTGGGTTAATCAGTAGAAGCAAATAGGCAAGTTAAAAAAAAAACGTTTTTTTTGTGTTATCCAATTTTATTTGCAAAACTTGCTTTTTAGCTCGTACTGTTTCACCTACGTCAAGGATGTGTCTTATTAAAAACTCAACCTGTATAGGTGATTATATATCATACCGTACCAAATATTGATTAATCTTCTCTTATGTTCTGAGTAGCCCGATAGATAGCGTTCTAAACACGCCTATATCACAGTATACTGTGCCTATAGTACAACAAAATAAAATTCACAATAAAATAATAATATAGTAACAAACGAATGTTTAAATCATAGCTCTTAATATTTTAATATTATTTACTAAACATGTCAATTTCAATTTGGTATTCTACACTACAGGTTTCAATAAATAATAATTAGGCGCTTTAACGTTCAAATAGACTAATGTATCGCATTCTTATCAGTCAGTATATAAAAATGCGATAGATGTCACTAATAAAATGATGTTATTATTGATTAAAAAATGGATTTCAGTAATCTATCAGTTTTTAAAACAGTGTTTCTAAAAAATATCAATGTTATTACCGATGGCGTATTAGTCTCGCAGGACAATGCTATCAGCGCCACCTACATATCGCCGGCGCAGAAGGGTTGCTAAAAAGTGCTATGCCTTTGGGCAATCTAATACTTTATATAATCAATGGATCGGTTGACAGGTTGTCTAAGATTTGTATTTTTGTAGTATTTTTTTCATTCCGTCAAAAAATCAACAATGTCCCATGGTCCATACGTGTAAACAAGATCAACCATTTTAAAGTTTGCTACATTTTTTGCAATTATTTCAATATATTTCTTTTTTCGGTAACTATTAAATAATAATAAAAAGAAATACATTAGAGGATTTTAGAAATACGTTTATAAGTACATAGTAAATGACTGCGTTCCAGAGTTACAAAATTTATAGGTGAATGACTAAAGGAGCCGTAACTTTCAAAGATTTTTTCCGATTTGAAAATTCTTTGGTCAATTAGTTTTATCTGTCATATGGATGAGCTGATTTGACGTTGCAGCTACCAGCTTCAAATTTATACTATAAACAAATCGATCTCATCGTTCGATGTTTTGAAAAGTAATTGTACGTAAATTACTACTATTTAAGTTAGATTATTGTTTATGAAATAAATGAGAAAATTATCTATGTAGATCCTATAGTTAATCAATGCAGTCTTCGACGAATACCAAAGATTTCAATATTTTAAGAACATTAGCGTACAGTGCGAATTTCAAATAAGGAAATGGAAAATGATGAACTTTACGGACCCAGGTTGATGTAAGCCAGGTAATGCCCGATAATATGGTTTGCGCCAGTTAATTCCTATTACATATTCAATTACATATGATTAAAACAATGAAATTGTCATTATATAAGCTGCTATAACATTAGACGTTAGTATTAATTTAGTATTATTAATGTAATCTGTCGAAAGTGTATTATTTGTAACCTCAAAGTATCACGTTCAGTCATATGCAGTTTCATCCGCTATCCAAGTAGCTTATTTCCAAACCCGTCCTCGCAGTGGCGCATTGTTTTACTTTTATTTTGGAAAAATGTGACTTTTGTTAGTAAAAAAATTGGTTTGTAGAGGATTATTCTACACAGATAAAATGATTTAAAAATCATCTCCATTTTTTCTTTATTTCAGGGTTTTTATCGAGGAAAACCAATTTTTAATGTTCGATTTTCAGATATTCTATTTTTTATAGGGTAGGTAGACAACAGTATTATGTTAGATAATATATATTTTTTCTATCGATTCTTTTGTTACTGAAATGTAAATGTATAATTGATGTTAATATAATGCAGTTTGTTTACATATTTTACTTAATAAAGAACCCTAAAATATATCTTCAAACGTCTTCTACTTGGGGACGCGATACGACGCGACTGTTCAAACTGATACAAGGGACATTTGAAATATTAATCAACAATAGCAGTAGTTTAATGGAAGATTAAAATGTACGACAAAGTATTTTCAAGCTGCTAGAAGTAAGATGGTTCAGGTATTTTTTTTTGGAGACAGAGCGAATACATTTATTATTGACAATGACTTTCTGTGTATTTCCTCCAAAGGTAAAACTGAGGCTTGATTTTTAAACTGATAGAAAAAATGTGGTATAAGGGATGATATCATATCTCTATGACTTCCGTATTCCACGTTCGAATTTCAAATGACAATCGATAGAGAATGATGTCAAAGTTTCGTCATCTCACATACGACATTTTGCTATCGATTCAAAAGTCACCCCTTGGATGTACTACTTTTCTATCATTCTTAAGATTATTTAAGGAAATCTGCAATAGAATAATATTGTATTTCAGAAACATAGTTTTTACTAGTCATCATTAAGGGAAAGTTGAAATATATTTCATATGATTGACAATTATATAGAGGTTTTCTATTGTGCCTATAACAGATTTTTGAATAAATACTAAAATATAAAGACAGATCAAATTAAACATCTAATGACCGCAGTAATTTATAATTAACCAGCTAATAAAAATATTTTAGAAAAAACAAAAAAATGGTTCAAAAAGCAATTATCATTCGTATAATGTTTTAGTCTCAATATTAGTGATCTAGTGCACTAGATATGTTCTGCTGTGTATATGAGTCTGAGTCTATGTCTATTAATCTTGTTAATTTGAATATCAGGTCATTCTATTGAAATCGGAGAATAGCGCCATTGTTTGATTTTATAAATAAGATTAGCTATAAAATTCACGCGGTAAATTCGCTTTTTATCATTTTTATAAGGTCCTACCGCGTCACATACTCTAGACTAATAAAGGCATAAATCATTTTTTAAAATGATTTTCAACCTGTTCTCGTGCATAATATTCTCATGTCAAAAAATATAATTAAATATGCAATGAAGAGTTCGAGGTGCTGAGCTGGGGTAGGTTTTGGGAATAGACGTCCGGGAATTCTGTTACCTTTGAAGCTTTGTGAGCTCAAATCCGTATACCAGCTCTAGCCGCAAAGTGTCAAAAGCTTTTGTCGTCAATCCAAACGACACGCCCCGGAGAAAATGTTATTTTTCTCCATTTTCAAAAAGCGAGGCGCAGGCAATGTGCTGTCTTTGTTAAAGCAATTTGATCATTTGAAACTTTGCATGTGGCTTCTAAGAATAAACGTAGAGGGCTTGAAATTCAGTCCTATAGGGCCCGTAACAGTATGGGGCCCGTATAGGGCCCGTAACCTTTGACCTTGTCCGTACTGTCTGTCTATCGCTAATGGGCCTTGTTGAGTTGGCCACGAAGACCCACTCGTTCAGGGTCGGTCACACTCACGGGTCAACACCCATCCGGCGGCCTCCATGTATGAAGTGCGAGCCCGGGTAGGACTCTGGACTTAGTACCAGTTTCCCCCAGAGTCAATCTTCTAGCGCTCCTGGACGGTTTGCGCGTGGTACGGCGTAAGCCAATCGATTATGCATTTTGACTGACAGTCGGGGGAGTCTGGAAACAGTATTGTCTCCTATAGAGTGGGGGTAGTTGTACACCTTACGACGACTGCTCTTGAAACGACCAATCGGCTAACCGATCCCGGGTGAAGAGCCGGGCAAAGGATACCGTGGTACGCGATAGATTCGGTAGACACCGTTTCACTGCTACGTAAGGGAGAGGACCGTGCAAGCGACCTGGAACCCGTAACCAGTCGGGAGACTGGGGTCATCTGGTTGCAACTGGTATTAAGGGTGCGAGTGTCGACCCGCGGTAAGGCGTTGTCGCGGGACTTGACGGTTGACCGTTTTTGTCCTAAGTCGTCTGCGTTCACCTCACGGGAGTCAGAACGAACCATATCGTTAAAACTTCCTGAGGTGACAGGTTCGACCGTTGTAGTCGACAGCTTTCGTTGTCTGTCTGTAGTTCTGTTTGACCGACAGACAATAGCTCGAGGTCCACTGAGGTGATTTAGTTCTGTTTTTATAAAACTTGGTTATTTAAACGCCTATTATAAGTTATCCGCCACAGTGAATCAAAATCGGCTGTCAAATTTTTGAAGTATTCTAGAAAATATTTATACATACGTCGTAGTAAAATTGAAATATACCGAAAATTTAAAGTTAAATACATATCTCGAAATCTAAAACAGTAGCTTATAGTTTTATTCAATCTTGCAACCGACACGATGTCGAGGAGTCGATTGAAGCATGTTCTTTGAATTTTACGCTAAATTCCTGAGCATAAAAAAAAATATCCTAACCAAATTGTTAAATGCATCATAACTCGATATACACTGCTAATTCTGAGTGATTCATTGTCATCCAATTTTGTACAAATGAAATGTACTATTTCAGTGTGTCTTTCTATTGATATATAACTAAAATATACTCCAAATAGATCAAGGGCTATATATAAATAATTTGAGCCTAATGCTCAAATTGACAAATAACAGTTGAAATAGATCTGTTTCAATTGTTAATTAAGAGAATTCTATTAGAGATACGAAACATAATACGAAGCATCTCTGATTAAAAGCTAATATTACATATTTTATTAGAGAGGGTTTTCCCCATTTCTCAAGCAAGGATGTTTACTGTTCTATTAGAGGTTATAAAGGATGTTACTATTTAAATATAGGCAGCGGAGAAAATCCACCTAACTTCTTACTTATTGAAGATAGTTTGATTTAAATAAACTAAGTATCGTACTCTGGGATGTGCTGGTCTGGTGATGCGCATTAATATCTGACAAGAGCGCGTAGTCACCTTGTCATCGTTCCCGAGCACAAGAAGTCTAGCTCCCATGAAAGTTTCTCTTACTGTTAACTGGGAGAGGTTTAACGTACAATAACTTAACCATCTTTTAAAAAATACTTTAAGAAAGCCATTTTAAATGACGACTAACATGTAGTCCTGCGCTGACATTTTTATTTTGACCAAAGTGGTGTCATGTTGTGTACCGAACCAGATTAAAAGAAATAGGTCTAAGATAATCACACTAAATTTATTATTTTACCTATATTTTCCCCTCCAAATATCTAAAACCACATTTTACAAAATAAGGACAAAAAACTGAAAGCTGCATCATCCAGATTTTTAAAACGAGCAAGGTAAAGTTACATAAATGTTTTTATAAACATTGACTAAAATGATTGCATTCTACCTAAACCTAAAAAAATAAAAAAACCAAAGAAATGTTTTCACAAATGGGCGGAAATCAAGAAACGTGCTTGTCTCAAATTCGGGACATCTGCCGTTCTATAGGGGTAGTCAACATCCGCCGTTTTAGTGTTAACATTATAGTTATTGAATTTTACTAGTAATTCCCTTATTGATTTACTAAAACATCCCAAAAGCCTGCAAGAGATGCTTGAACAGCCTTTTGTATGAAAGTGATAAAGTTGGACTCTCAATAAACGCTATAAAAACCAAAGTAATGACAAATCATGACAAATTCCTTATCACAGCCAACAATACTAAAATAGAATATGTTAATGATTTTACATACCTTGGACAGATAATATCACCACAGGACTTCACAACAAAAGAAATATATAATAGAATACAACTAGCATGGAAAAGATATTGGACTCTTAAGGAAATTTTCAAAACCCATCAGATACCACACAATGCCAAGAAAAAAAAATGATTAATGTATTTTACCCGTTATGACAAATGGCTGTCAAACATGGAGCCTGTCAAAACAAAATATGCTGTCACCACGTGAAAACAACATACCACTACATATACTAATGAAAATAAAATTTTTACTTAGTTATTCCGAAATGTACCTCAATGATAGTTAACAAATTGTTACTGCTGTGGGTGTTTTAAATAGAAAGCTACGGATAAATACAATTGAAATATAATCGTAATCAATAACGCAATTCAAATTTATTACCTCGACTTAATTAATACGCCTGAAACTGGCCATTCATAACATATATGTCGAATTAATCGGTTAAGACTAGGCTTAATTGGTTAAAGCTGATCAAATATGTACATATAATAAAAGGGTAATTGAAACATTGGAAACCCAATGAAACCTACGTATTCAATTTTTATTCCTGTTTGTGGCCTAATAACTCAAAATCTATTAAATAAATTTCGGCCCGATTTCCGATGTCCCACAGCTGACATAAATATATTGTGGTGTACCGAGGTGTTCCCCGGATCCGCACTCCAGATGCCAACTGTCTAGAACTATACAATACAACCGCAAGCAGAGTTCACAGTGGCCCTTCCATGGTAAATCCCTCTTCGATGAGGCTACCGGATGGGATCTGAATCATGAGATATGGCGTCCAGCGGAAATTGAGGAAATTTTGATTTTAGTTTTCTCTTTGGTAATTTTAATGACCCAAGAAATATATTTTGATCGAAGTTGTGAAAGATATAACTACACTATAGGTTTCAAATCTTTGTAACTCTAGCTCCAGTGGTTAAATATTGCAATGTAACGGTGACGCATTCTATAGCTCCTTGCCTTTCCCATATTAGGGCGCCCATTATAATATTAAACAGTTTTTGAAGATATAACTACACTATAGGTTTCAAATCTTTGAAACTGGCTCCGGTGCTTAAATATTGCAATGTAACAGTGACGCATTCTAGAGCACCTAGCCTTTCCCATATTAGGGCGTCCATTATTACATTAAGCAGTTCTTGAAAACATACGGTGTACATTTAAGAAAAGATTCTAAAATCTGCCGGTTCCAACATGTTCATTAATAAATAAACTACGCCATGGAATTCACCGACCTGAGTCAATACACTGAATACACTTCTGGGGGGTAAGCGGTAGACTCCGGACCAACGACCCGCTGTGATAGGTTTAGGACAGCTGTCTTTCTATATGTGAGCGTACACCTTACCATTCATGCCCTCCCCTCCCCCTTTTAGACATTTTTTTGTAATATTAGAGTCCTGTCCACCCTAGAAAGGGCTAGTCCCAGTTGGGTGACAGAATCAAATAAGCAAAAGGTTCCGGATTTGCCATTCGGTTCCTGTAAGTTTTAAAAGCACAATCAAAATTATATAGTAAATAATTCTTAAATAAATAAATAAATAAATTTCTCATCGCTTATTTCGTTGATGGCTTAGGCCCTAGATAGGAGTAGAGATATAAATTGGAATTTTCAAGGAATTCCTCGATTATGGAAATTTCATGGCTTGATAATAGCTAAATAGATATATTTTTTTCATTTATCTTCATGACCATCATTTTAGGGGAATAAGCACAATTCCTTTTTCAGTATCCATCACCGGGATGGTGAGGATACTGGTGAGGAGGGATTCCTACAATTATTTAATTGTAGCTGGAAAATATGGCTGCATATCCATCGCCGTATTAAGTACCGCTACGGTGAAGAGTATATAAAAACCTGGAGACGAAGCAGGGAGTACTGGTGGTCGACCACAATATGTCAAACCTCTCACGCAGATGGCGCTGCAATCATGACACCCTGATATATCACGTCTCACAAAGAGCCTCAGACAATAACCCAGCGTGTCATTTAAAATACAGGATGTTGTCGATAAAGGAAATTTCAGCGGAGCGAGAGGCGAGTATGAGTACCAGCTGCCATTGTGAAATGGCGATGGCTTTAGCCCGACGCGTTTCCTTTGAAATTTCACGTGGCCTCACATTGTTGAATGTCGACATCGTTCCCGCTGCTAATTAAAAAATGCCTGACAAAACCGGGCAGACTTTTTCTAGACGCAACTGACGCTCGCTGGTAACGAGGACGAAGAAAATTAATAGAGAAAACTTAGATTAAATATTACTGACGGGAGCATGAGATGAAATTGTTTCCCGGTTACATTTTTTTATGGATATTTCTCTATTTTCCTCATGGTCCAGAAATGAAAACTGCAATAAATTGTAATAAACTTAAGCAAGTTCTTTCTTAAAAATCAATAGGCACATGTACCACTTACATGCTATCTAGAATGCTCAACACTTTAAGGACTATGAAACATATGTGTCCCATAACTTCAAAAATAATTTTATAAATTATCGAATATGAATCATTTATTAAATATATTTTAATCAGAATCTAAATATTACCAAAAAAAAAAACATTTTTTTTTCTTTATAAATATACAGTAATTTTTCTATTGAAAATATCGCAAATGATCAATGATTGCGGTGATTTTAAACAATGCAATAAAATATTTATATAGACTTTTTCAATTTTATTTGTTTTCTTTTAGTATTTTTTTTAATATGTATGAAAAGTTGTAGCTTTACATCTTTATAGACCACATGGACATTCATGTCCCATCAATTTATACAAAATCTATTGAACCAATTTTCACGGAACTTGTCATACATGTAATTTACATCGCCCTCTAATAGTTTAATGTTGTATTAAAAATATCCATACTCTACTGCAAAGCTTGTGGTTCTCAAAGGGTTAAAATAAAAATAAAAATTCTCCTTTCACGCTCTGAAATTAGATATTTCAATCTTGTTACGACGTGTCACTCGGGGGATGGACGTGAAAGGAGCCGAAGAAAGCGCCCTACTTAGACGGACAAGTCAAGGAAAGCCACACATCCCGCGTCAGAGAAACAGCCGCAAGTAGCAAGCAGCTGCGCGAGTCCTGGCCCAGTCGCTTCTACTCATACTCTGGGCTCTGCCGAGTCGCTGCCTCGCCGTGCGCATTGGTACCCCCAGAGAAGCGCAGCGGCCCGCCGACTTGGAGTAGGAGGTAGTTGCGGCTTCATTATACTCAACAAGCCATGGAACCTGCCTTATGCAAGCCGGGGCTTTATATTCAGCTCATGAGATTACCCTCACAAATCTAAAATAATAGCTAGCAGACGTCCCGGCTCAAGACCAACTGGGTCCCGCGACTGAATTACGAAGCTACTGGCGACAGTATTCTCTAGTCCGCCGCGGTGAGCGGACGCCCGTTGCTCCCGAGAAATACCCATTCCCCACAGATAACCCTTCACCCATTTCAGGCTGTGCCTATTAATTTGTGAGATGTGATTACCATTTTGTATTCTAACGTGCCACGTCACTTTTTAAACAGTTTCGGAATAGAGGAATATTTTTTGCAATTCTGATTTGATCTGGAAAATATCCATATCGAACGGCTATGAAGGCGTAAGAATATATAAGCTAATTCCTTCGCCTTTACAAAAAAAAACTGTTACGCTTGCGTTAGTACAGACCTAGAACTTTTTTGTAATTGGTCTAAGAACAAAAAAAATGTATTTCTGCAGTAATGTGTATTATTCAATGCTTTAAAAAAGTAAAAGATGAACTATTATCGTGAGCGCCAGTTTTATTATGTGTATTGCAATAGTGTAATTTAATAGTGTTGTAGCTTTCCCCATATTTTGTTATGGGCTTCAGATTCAATTCGAAGGGATATATTACGATCACCAGTGATAACTTTTACGAAAACTTTGTATCGGGAATTTCTAGGACAGGACGATTAGTGAGTTATGGGTTTTCGACGCAATCGTAGTTAAGGTAAATTAATAACAATTTATTAAAGATATATTTCGGCTCGAGGATTATTTATTTCTTGGTAGTAGTAGAACTTAGCGTTTGTCTGTCTTCCGCAGAAATTCACTTTTAGAAATACCTAAGTTCTGATAATTTATTGAGTACGGAAAATGAAGGCAGTAACTTTTAGTTATCGATAATGTTTTCTCGAAAGATATACAACAACTAATTATTTTAACCCTTCAGGCCTCGGCCCCTCAGCCGATTGACAAGTTGCTGTCCCAAAAAAAAATTGTAAAAATTAGTAAAAAAATTGAATTACTACACTGTCTCACCATGACATTAATTACTGCCAAACCACTGTACCCATAATTAAAATGAAACATATTAACATAATAAAACATAATAAAATCAAACAAATTAAATTAAAATAAAATTAAAACGGGGCCGTCACGTGAATCGTTTTGTGGCCGATATCGGCCAATCGGGGCTTGAGGGGTTAACAAACCTCTGAAATGGGATAATATCAACGAAATCGACAATCAGTGCATTGGAGCAGAATGGGCGACCCAAAGTCTAGCTTCGAAGTGCCTAATAAATATTTATTTCCTCTGGATAAACGAGCGACTTATAACGATCTGGTTTTATAGGCGCTACTTCTGAGAAGTAAAAACGAGCAATTTGTCTCGGAACGATTGTCGGTCAGAGACAAAATGCTACTCTCTACAAGAATACATTTTGGTTTACGACGTCGGAGAGTAAAGTGTCTATCAATTGTAAAAGGCTGTAAATCTAAACAACGAAGCCAAGAAAACTTAGTGTTCAATTAAAAAAATGCGAAACCCGCAGCTATATATCATTAATGATAAACTTCTTGAGAGAGATCTTAGATTGTATTATAGCTGATTAAGTGGCATATCATCATCTTTAGAATTACAACTCATTGGGTGTCTCGGCTTTGCCAAGAATCATCCAACATTCTACCCTATCCTTGGTTATCCAGATATTCACTACAAGTACATCTAGGTAGTCACACCCAGGAACAGGCCAACGTACTGTTGGTTGTCCGGCTTTACAATGCCCTTAATGAAAATAAAAATGAAATACTTATATAAATATTGTATTTTCATTTAATGGCTGGCTGATATCAAGCCCAGCAATGGTATATCGTACTTTTAAAGAGTGGATAAATTCGAATTTCAAATCGAATTTTCGGTATGTCATTCCGCATTTAGAGACGATTCATTGTGAATTTTTCATTGTTTTTGCTTTAATTTGTCTTTAATAAAGACATTTTATTTTGGTTTGCAAAAGGATACGCTTTGTTTTTGAGATTTGGATGAAGGGCGATCGTTCGCTAGCGATAAAGGGATCCCATTAAACCTACATTGCACTGTCGAAAGTGGTGCTCATCCAGGCATACATCTCATTTAAAATAAGCATTTCCCAATCCAGTTCGGGAAAACCTTCCAGCCATGTAAGTGGCTTTTATTATTTTTATTTTTTTATCAATGTGTCATCCATTAAACGAATTCATAAAAAAAGAAATTTTACAAAAAACCAATCAAATATTAACAATATTATACAATTTTATCTTATGTTTTGAACTCTTGTAAATATCATATAGCCTTAAGTATAAACTTCTCGACCAGAAATTACGATTTATATCTTATTTCATAGCAACGAGCAAATAAAGTATTTTATTTTTATTTTCATTTAATGGCTGTCTGATATCGAGCCCAGCAATGGTATATCGTCCTTTTAAAGAGTGGATAAATTCGAATTTCAAATCGAATTTTCGGTATGTCATTCTGCATTTAAGAGACGATTCATTGTGATTTTTTCATTGTGTTTGCTTTAATTTGTCTTTAATAAAGACATTTTATTTTGGTTTGCAAATGGATACGCTTTGTTTTTGAGATGTGGATGAAGGGCGATCGTTCGCTAGCGATAAAGGGATCTCATTAAACCTACATTGCACTGTCGAAAGTGGTGCTCATCCAGGCATACATCTCATTTAAAATAAGCATTTCCCAATCCAGTCCGGGAAAACCTTCCAGCCATGTAAGTGGCTTTTATTATTTAAATTTTTTCATCAAAGTGTCATCCTTTAAACGAATTCTTAAAAAAATAAATTATATATATATATATATATATATATATATATATATATATATATATATATATATATATATATATATATATATATATATATATATATATATATATATATATATATATATATATATATATATATATATATATATATATATATATATATATATATATATATATATATATATATGTATATATATATATATATGTATATATATATATATATCTCTATATATATATATATATCTATATATATATATATATATATATATCTATCTATCTATCTATATATATATATATATATATATATATATATATATATATATATATATATATATATATATATATATATATATATATATATATATATATATATATATATATATATATATATATACAGGGTGACTTTTAATTATCCGGCATCCTTCAAGGGGGTGGATCAGTACGAGCAACTAAACAGGTTTTGAAAAAGAACTTTACTATTAAATAAAAGTATGGCAAGCGTTTGAGTGCGCTGAGCCAAATTGAGCCATATATATATATATATGTATGTATATATATATATATATATATATATATATATATATATATATATATATATATATATATATATATATATATATATATATATATATATATATATATATATTTTTTAAGAATTCGTTTAAAAGATGACACTTTGATGAAAAAATAAAAATAATAAAAGCCACTTACATGGCTGGAAGGTTTTCCCGGACTGGATTGGGAAATGCTTATTTTAAATGAGATGTATGCCTGGATGAGCACCACTTTCGACAGTGCAATGTAGGTTTAATGAGATCCCTTTATCGCTAGCGAACGATCGCCCTTCATCCACATCTCAAAAACAAAGCGTATCCATTTGCAAACCAAAATAAAATGTCTTTATTAAAGACAAATTAAAGCAAACACAATGAAAAAATCACAATGAAAAAATCACAATGAATCGTCTCTTAAATGCGGAATGACATACCGAAAATTCGATTTGAAATTCGAATTTATCCACTTTTTAAAAGGACGATAAGTTACTGGCGACAGTATTCTCTAGTCCGCCGCGGTGAGCGGACGCCCGTTGCTCCCGAGAAATACCCATTCCCCACAGATAACCCTTCACCCATTTCAGGCTGTGCCTATTAATTTGTGAGATGTGATATCTATATATATATATATATATATATATATATATATACATATATATATATATATATATATATATATATATATATATATATATATATATATATATATATATATATATATATATATATATATATATATATATATATATATATATATATATATATATATATATATATATATATATATATATATATATATATATATATATATATATATATATATATATATATATATATATATATATATATATATATATATATATATATATATATATATATATATATATATATATATATATATATATATATATATATATATATATATATATATATATATATATATATATATATATATATATATATATATATATATATATACAGGGTGAGTTTTAATTATCCGGCATCCTTCAAGGGGGTGGATCAGTACGAGCAACTAAACAGGTTTTGAAAAAGAACTTTTCTGTTAAATAAAAGTATGGCAAGCGTTTAAGTGCGCTGATCCAAATTGAAATGCTTTTTTCTGCCATGAATTTGTATGGCAGACTTTAAATATTATGCGTTGCTTGTATATGAGATATTCCAACCAAAATTTCACAATGTGATTTGGCCCAACAAGGCACCTGTATACAGTTCAAGTTTCTAAGTCCTATATTTCGATATTGAAGTACCTAGCGGGCCCTCTGGTGGACCGATTTCAACCAAAATCTTTTCAACTCTTGCCATGACGAAATGATGCCCGCTTGCCAAATTTTAGGTCAATTGGATGAAGGAGGAATACACACATACAGACACACAGGCATACTTCAGGCTGGAAATGGTCTCAATCGTCTCGTGAAGGGGAAAGACTAGGGGAGGGGAGGGAGGGGGGGCAATGTATATTTTCTGTCTTCATCTTGAAAAAAAATGTCGCGTTCATAATACTTTACTTTTTTGTGAACAATAATATTATTATGTAATCACATAAGCTCTGTACCAAAACATAACTTATTTTTTTCAGTTTTATCTAAGTATTTTCAACCAAAACTGACGATTCATCTCAAATAAGCTGTACTGACCCGTTTTAAATTAAATTGGCAAACATCAATAAGGAGAATGTGCCAGCAAAAAGGGCGAAAATGGCGCAGAAGGATCGCCTTATCGACGTCATCACTTCGAACCTAGATATAGATGTAGATAATAACTAACGGCAAAATATAAATAGGCAAAAGAATGATATAAATTACCAAATACTTACGATAATTAGGGCCCACCTATGATTTAGAAGCCAATGCTAAATCCTTCGATGTAGAAGTTAACGCTGAGCACACATCTTTAACATTGCGATGAAAAGTCTTCTAGAGCGAAACAAGAGCTGCACGGCTGTCAAAAGTATACTGCTCGATTTTCGACCGTTCTTAGATAAGACCCCGAACAAGAGCCATCCGCCATGATACTTGTAGAAACGGAATACGAAAAAGGATCTAGACCTGAAAGGGATTACCAAAACATCAGTTCAAAATTAAGCGTCGTGTTAACAAGTTTTTAGACCCTGAGTTAGGCACCTGCGACAAACAGAATACGGGCCACTATAAGTCGGAAATAGAGACAGATATTATTTCCTAATAGCTTGCTTTTATATTCAAGGCAACGGTCTAAAAAGCGCAATAAAAGCGCACGAACCGACGCGCGAGTGCCATCTTCCGGTTTTCCTCGCAGGGCGGGCGGCGCCCAAGTCGTGACGTAATCCTACAAATAATGTGCAGTTATGAACGTCACTGAATGCATGCGGAGTATGGCAATTTTATGGCTGTGGATGAAGTCGCAACGGGTGTGATAATGGGACATTCAAGACGCCTGTAACTGTTTCCGATCGAAAGTTTAATCGTAGTGAACAACTATCGAACATTGCGACGTAAAATTCTCGCCTGTGAAAATCGCTAAGGTATTCCTTGACAGGCAATGCAAACTACTTTGCAGTATTCGAAGTTCCCGGATGGTTTCACGCTTCCCTTGCAGTGACGGACAGAAGGAAAAATGTTTAATATTATTGTTTACTGCGTCGGCCACAATGTGATATCGACTCCCCAGTGTCTTCGAATGAAGAATGCGATGTCTAGGGTATAATGTCCGCTCAGTTGGTATCAATAATAATAATATCAAGCACAGAATCCGAGAGAGGGCCGTATGCTCCGCGTGTTTATTGGCCGGCGCAACTCATACCTCAACTACTATCCAGCAGCCTTATTAAAAATTGAAAACTTGGGCGGGTCTGGGCGGTTGTAGAGAGTTTCTACAATCGGTGAAATGCTGGAGGGGTCTGGAAACGTACGTTTCCTAAGAAGCAGGGTAGATGTTTACCTATTGTCACCTATCTTTAAAAACGACCTATTAACCAACCGTACCCGAGTGACAATCGGGAAATGGGCGCCATAGGCCTCCGAAACTCGATATGACTACGCTTTTACAACAGCTGAAAGTTGGTGTAAACGACCTCGAATTATAACCAGACTGGATAACGAAAAAAACCATCAAATCTGATAGGCAGGGAGCAAGGAACCCCAATGGGTCACCTTCTAAGGGCTTGCGGTCTGGTGTTGGATTTTGCAGAGCCGTGAAGAAACTAGACGGTGGATTATCTTGTTTTGTAGATCGTTAAGTTGTTGCGATTCGTTTCAGTGTCTCAATTTGCCAAAGAGCGTCATAACATCCTAGGACTGTGGACAAGATCCGCAGCAATGGAGACTAATTATATATAAAAAAATAATATTAACTACATACCCTTTATTGTTCTTTGACATGCTAATAGTAATGAGAACCGAGCTAACCTTCACCATCCTCCTCATGAAGAAGAAAAATGGAATTCTGAGGAAAGTTAAGGATTTTGTTACTTCATGCATTTAGATTCGTTCCTGTAAACATAGTGGCTTATTGATTATTTACATACATGACAAGATGATTCAAGCAATAAACATAAACACTGAAACGAAAACATTTTTTAAATGTTTACAAATATTGAAAATTGTACAACGAACGTTGGGCTTAATAATGTGCCAGAGAAATATACTTGATTTTACAGTAGTTATATTAAATGATGCTTAAATTGTTCTACTGGTTACTTAAATATTTCCTTATAGATTCTGGTGTAGTATTCTGTATTTTAAATAGTTTAACATCCTCGCTGCGAGATCCGCTCTATTGTGTATAATATGCAAAGATGAGAGGGAACATATCTGCTTGCAGTGCAGCTTTGGGCGGCCTTTGCTAGTCCGCCCACCGCGTGCACCGCCGCTCCCGTCCAACTATAAGGCGGAACAATTTCAGCGGTGTATCTCTCGCTTCTGTTTGTTCACTTTTATTGTGCTTTTACGATAGTTCGGCCGGGATTTCATTAGGCGCCGCGCCACGTGCAAGCGAGAGCTTCGACTACGAAGCCCGTAAACGCGATAGTCGTAAATTACATTCAACGTGTAACACTGCGCTCGGAATGAACGTGACAAATATTTACTCTAGTTAATCAGCATAGTCTGGTTTCGCATTCCGTATTCTATAGCATTCCGAATCGTAATTTTAAACTGCCAGTGCATTAACAAAAGTTGCAGATAGGCGCATTTATTCACTGTTATTAGTCTAGTAGCAACACGACATACTCCAACCATCTCGAGACTGCCGATGCGTCAACTGGAGCTATCAACTACAACGGGCGAACCGGTCACCTCAGGAAGTTTTGAAGATATTAGATCGTTCTGTCTGTCGTGAGGTGAGCGTAAAAGACTTGGGGCGAAAACAGTCCTTTGTCTATCTACGCTACCCGCCCGTAAGAAGCCAACGCTTTACCGCGAGATAACCAGGTTAATCAACCTGCGGGGCGACACTCGCGCCCTTTCTTCCAGTTGCAGCCAGATTACTTCGGTCTCCGGACTGGTCACAGGTTCGAGCTCGCTTACGCGGTCCTCTCCCTTACGTGCGGTGATACGGTGTCTATCGATTTTTCGATCCTACATAAATGTTGTAACCTTATTTTCTGGATGACCCTAGTACCTATTTGAAACCTATGAAATCAAAGACTGTCGCTTGATATTACACACAAACAAAGACAGTTGATTGATATTATAAATAAGTTACATTATAAACAGTTACGAATTATAAACAGTTACGATATTATAAACAGTTACGATATTATAAACAGTTAACAATGATATTATAAACAGTTACGAATTTGTCGTGGACCACGGCATCCTTTACCCGTCTCTTCACCCGGTATCGAGTAGCCGATTGGTCGTTTCAAGAGCATTTTCCGTAAGATTGACAACCACCTCCGCTCTATAGGAAACAGTACTGTTTCCAGACTGCCCCGACTCTCACTCGGAATGGACAATCGATTGGCTGACGCCGCACGCTGCGCAAACCGTCTAGGAGCGCTCGAAGGTTGAAGGCCCTGTCCTATAGGAAACTGGCCTACAGGCCGGTGTCCTATCCGGGCTTGCACTTCTGTGCGGAGGCTGCCGGGTGGGTGTTGACCCGTGAATTTGGTCGACCCTTATACAACATGGGTCTCATTGGCTAAACTGCGACAGGGTCCTTTAGGTGCCATGCCGATGCGTCATTTCGGCTCCTAATTGAAGCCCTTTCCGGAGTCCATTCCATATCAAAGAACACATCTACAAGAACAGATTTTTCTTTGAATTTAAACCTGAAGTCGCGGCTATTGAATATTAGGCCCCCACTTTTTAATGTACCTACTGATAGGTTATATAAAAGTTATTTAGGAAATCCTGTTTCTAGGCACATTTGAGTACTTCCCCTATGTGAATTTTTATAGCTCGTTAATCAAATGTTCAGGAGCCTATTACCTGCATGGTAGGCTATAAATTCCTATAATAAAAGTATCGAAAATTAATGAAAGTTCAGGAATTTAACAATACTGGTAAAAATTTATTCGTTATATTGCAGGTATTCCTAATTATATTTTCTTATTGAAGCTTATTTATTGGTTGTCCGCCTAATTAAATTTTTATATGAAAATATAATGAGGGCTATCTAAAATAAAATGAATAATTTCTTCAAAGAACTTTTAATTAACCCTTTATACCTGAACTCTCCCTTTATACATGTACGATACCAATATTATGGGAATTATGGCCAACTAGGTATAATGCGTTTAAAAAAAAAGTTTTATGCGGTATAAAAATTGACTTCGAAGAATTACTCAAATGTGCCTTAAAACAGGATTTTATAAAGTTCAAGTAGGTATATAATGGTAATTTCAAATTCTGGGAAGAATTAAATATAAATAGTAGGTATGGGTATCCCTAATTTTCTTAATAAAGTTTATTGAGGGAAACAACTCCTCATTAGGTGTCAATAAGAATAAAAAAGGGTTACGTGAAATAACATGAATACATTCTTCCCAGAATTGTTAAATAACCCTTTTATTCCAGATTTTTAAATAATATCCTTTAACATTACTAAAGAGATTATGGCATACTAAGTAATAAGCGCTTAAACGATTTGATTTGTGAGCTTATTATATAACTGCGTGTCGGGCCTAAAAACTAGAAAAATAATGTTTATTTTCCTATATACGAGGGTCATCCAGAAAGTAAGGTTACAATGGCTCCTGAGGCCGATGTTTTTTTTTATTTCAAAGTTGTTCCATCTGGCGTTTAGTGGGTATTCTAACAGTCAGTTTGTTAGGTTCCCCGTATTTTTCGGCAATTTCGTTTAATCACAGTAAATTAATTCGATGGAGAGTCGCGCGCTACCGCCACCTCCCGTCCATGCGAGATCCGCGCGGTCATATATTTTTTGATTTTGCAGAACTATACCGTAGCGAATATCCATCGGATGACTGGGGATGAGACGTGGGTGTATGATTACATGCCAAAATCCAAAAGACAATCACTTCAGTGGCGTCATTCATCTTCCCCAGCCACCAAAACGTTCAAGACCCATTCAGCCTTGTGATGGCATCTGTTTTATGGGTCCGTAAGGAGACTGTGGGTGGATTATATAACTAAAGGTTCTACCATTAATGCAAAGGCTTACTGTATTACCCTAAAAAGAGCAATTTAAAACCGCAGACGGGGAATGCTAACCCATCCTTTTGCATGACAACGCCAAGCCCCACGCCGCTCGAGTTTTAAAGGAGCTGCTGACATCGTTTGGAGGGGATATTGTCACCCATTCCCCATATTCATCCAAGTGTTCATCTTCGGACTATAACCTTTTCACTAAACTAAAAAAGTTTTTGAGTTGGAAATATTTTTTCAACTATCAGAAGGACGAGAAAGCTGTGAAGAAATGGCGGAAAAGCTGGCGGCGAAGGTCAACGACACTGTCATACAAAAGCGATGCGCCAACAACAAAAAAGTTTCAATCACGACGGTGATTATATTGAAAAATATTTTAATATATTTGTGAAGTCTCCTGTGAATTTCAATTAAATTAAAGCATTTTTAGATCCTACATAAATGTTGTAACCTTACTTTCTGGATGACCCTAGTACCTATTTGGAACCTATGAAATCAAAGACTGTCGCAGTTGTTTGATATTATAATTAAGATACAATGATTTTACAGTGTGAAGTTTGTAGCACCCGACGAATCAAATATGTTGCAATCGCCGTTCTCCAGGGTAAATTGCAGGTTATAAAAACAGTCCACCCTGGACAAAGGCGTTGCAACATCGCCGTAACATCGTGTGCTACAAACTTCACATGGTAAATTCGTTTTATCTTATTTACATTTAGTATCCTACGGCTTACATAAAATAGGAGATCGTAATAAAATAAAATAATTTTATTGCAAACAAAAGTTTTACTTCATATTTCGTTACATATTCTGGATATCTAAGTTCATATTTATCCAGGCCCTAGTAATGATATAATAATACAAACTCTCGCAAATCCCAAGATCTTTTAGCATTCCAATATCTCTATATCCCTACATATTTCGAATACCTGCTGACAGCCTCACCGGATTTATTTGGTCTACCTACATAATAGCTAGTCCGCTAATTCGGTTTGATCAGCAGAATGGGAGACTTAAGCATTCAACTTGATAATTGGAATTCCGGCGAGGTTATATTCGGGATGACATTGTGTATGTAGTTGGATAAACTTGTACGGAGAATAATTTCCAGAGGGGATTGATTTCATTAACTATTCAGCAATATTAATTGTTACAAGCAATCTAACGAATCTTCATACGTATTATTATCTCCATATGCGGAGATATACTCTTAAATAATATATTTTACATTGCAGGATAATAATCGAATAATTCAAGAATAAAATTCTGTTCTGAATGAATATATCCAAAACATTTCACCGAATTATTGTTATAAAATTAAATGTTCTACCGAAAATCGTAATTTGCAGTCAACGTACAGCTCATCAGCGGACATGTCACATATTAGTATTTACAAAAGCTAATAAGCAAAAAGCGTGTTTGAACAAAAGCAACATATAAATATAGACGGGAACATCTTCTTCTACCGGTGCAATGGTTTGTTTGTTTTAAAATTTTATTGCACACATAATGGAGTAAAACATGGTGGGCCTATTGCCAAATGGCTATACCTTACTACCATACCACCTGGGTTTTTGTTATCTATAATAATATTAAATAGAGGTAAAGTTTGTGATGTTGTAGGAAGTAATATCTGGATCTATTTAACCGATTTTAAAAATTCTTTTACCAATAGAAAGCCACCTTATTTGTGAGTTTCATAGGCTATATATTAATCTGAAAAATGAAAAGCCTTTTTCGTGGTAGCCGGATTTGCAAAGTAAGTCGGAGAGTAAGCGGTCGAACGAAAACGTTTCTAACTAACGCTGCCTTAACGATGAGTGATATATGGTTAAATTCTAGGGAAAAGTTGTAGATAATGCCTACAAAAAAGTCACCGACAAAATATGTCTAACTTTTATATTTAAGTCACAAAAAATAGTATTTTATACTTAAAAAATAATTTAATTCGTTAGGTCATGTTTATTGGTCATATTATCAACAATTATGCTTTCTTATCAAAATAAGTAAATTTATCGTCTCAAGTGTTTAAAACAAAAGACTTTCCCTTTAACTGCATATAATTTCCCTTTTACTGCATAAATAGTTAAAGAGATAATACGCTCACAAATAAGACACTCACAAGAAGACACTCACAAATAACGGTATTATAGTCAAATTGGCATGCAAATATATACATACATATGCAGTAAAAATATGACTCTTTTTTTGGCAGTCAGGAAATAAATCATAGCACTCAGTACTAACCGAACCACACTCATAATTTCATCACAGGTAAAAAGTTTTACAGCCCAACGAAGTGGGCACGGGTCAGCTAGTTAAATTATAATGTTGGGAAATTTATAAATAACAAGTATATTTTTTTAAAGCGGTAGCCATAATAAATGAGTACAATTATATATTGACATAATAAACAAAATTAAATGAAAAATAAAAACATATTTCAACTCATAACTGTAACAACAATATATAACTGAAATTCACTTAAAACGATATTTGTAGCAGGTGTGCTAAGTGAACGAGATGCTTCAGTGAATACATTTTCCCTTTGGCTAGCACACACGTAGTGTTTAAAACCGTCCGACAGGTGGCTCATGTATTATTCCGCATGTTCGCTTGCATCCTTTACGTTGAGGATTTTACATACGATTACCGAAGGGTAAAAACAAAAGATAGATGAACATTCGTTGGAAAACCTTCCACACTTATCTTTGGACGGGCGTATAATTTACGACGCGGGAGTGTTATGTACATACAGTATAAACATCCGAGTTAATGAATTACAATCTCAAGTACCGTTTATTTTCAAAATGAATCATAACAATAAGTGTTCGGTGTAATAGGGTGTTCGGGGACGGTCGGGCATTTTTTCCAAGGGTTAATTCTGTACATAAAACTGTATAATAAAAATGAGTGTAATGTGTTCAGGGTTCTTCTATGTATATTTTCCGTTTCTTTATTCAACTATTACTTCTAAACGCTCGAACCGATTCAGAAGTATGGGTACGGTTAGAACCCTTATGTCAAACCTCAACTGTCAAAATATCAAGTAAATAGTTGTCTAAATGTCTAAATCTTTAAACACCAATAAAATAACATAAATAATAATAATAATAATAAAACTCTTTATTCTTAAGAAAAGGCGAGCTTATTGCCTGCAGGCAATATTTTAGAGCTAACCTATACTATTGTAAGAACATTATTTGCGAGTAGACTACATAACTTAACCTATATAAAGAGTATGACAAATAAAATAGAGGAGGATAGAAAGAAGCCACATCAAAATAATCTAACACCTATAAGGACGCTAAAGTTTTAAAAGGAGGGGAATGGGAGGTGAAAGGGAATTTATCTGGAGGATTTCAAATGCTCTCTGAGTCTGTTTTTAAAAGTTGTTATGCTTGGCGCGGTTCTCACATTTTTCGGCAAAGCATTCCAAAGACGGGCTCCATGCACGGTGAAAGAGAATGAGAAGAAGTCACTGCTGTGACTAGGGATAGAGAGTAGCAGGTTGTTTTTTGATCTCAGAGGGCGTTCATGAGCCGATAGTGCAGTAAATCTGCCGGTAAGATAATTGGGAGCGACGCCATCCAAGATCTTGAAAAGCATACAGAGAACTCGCATGTCTCTTTTCTCCCGGGTCGACAGCCAGTGAAGCTTCTCTCTGTACTCCGTGATGTGGTCAAATTTTCTGAGGCCATGGATATACCGAATGCAAACATGATTAGTGCCATTTTTCACTTTTTTGAAACTGTTTGAAAAAATATATTTTTAAAACCATTACATTGTATTCTAAAGCATATAATTCGAAGTAAAAAACTGAGTTTAAAATTATCTACAACTAATTTTGATACAGGCTTGGTTAATAAGGAAAATCCATATTTAGTTCAAGTTCAGGATATCCAATATTTTTTTTTCTCAATAGCAAAGGCTCCAAATAAATAAAAGTTTTACATGTCTAAATTTTGCGTATGGAGTAGTTTTCTATAAATGAAAATCACCTAATTAAAAAAAAATATTAGGTAGATTTACAGAATCACCTTTTGCAAAAAATACCCGAACGTCCCGAACACACTAAGCACAGAAAGCTCCTTCTGGAAACATGGTAGAAACCTGTTATTTATATATATAAAAAGTAGATTGGCAAGCACAACTTATATTCATACATGTTTACAGTATGATCTAGTAAAATACAAATGTAAAAAAAATTTAATGTGACTCCTGTCAAGTTGAAGAAGTATTTGACATTACTGTAATGTTGATATGAGTATAAGTATAATAACTGTTAGTTTCGGCAAGTTTCGATAACAGTTAGAACCTTTAAACAAATCCTATTAAATAAAAGCATTTAAAAAATGAAACCAAATGCCATTATTAGAATACCTGTAGTAACGCCTACCTATTATTTATTTTTTTGCATATTGTATTACAACATATTACATAAGTGTACTAGTACATAATTATGAAAATAAAAGAAGTTTAAAATTACCTTGCGATATTCTCGGCAATTTCTACAAGCCGCTTTCGTAAGCAACACTCACCACTAGCGACGGACTATGGGAATATCGTATAACTATATATGAAAAACACAACAAAAACTATAGGCTTAATAATAACGTATATTAGTTGAATGAGCGTAAGTTTATTATGATACAAAGAATGGTCGGAAAATTATATTGCTTTATTACCGGTAAAACTGCATGCCGATGCCGATTGCATAGGTTAAAGCAGGAATTTTAAGCACTAAGGCAAACTTTTAATCAAGAATCTTGCTAATATTAAAACTGTATTCATTTGGCTATGTAGAATATAT
This sequence comes from Micropterix aruncella, assembly GCA_944548615.1. NCBI lineage: Eukaryota > Metazoa > Arthropoda > Insecta > Lepidoptera > Micropterigidae > Micropterix > Micropterix aruncella. The sequence continues at coordinate 12,476,243 of OX155955.1, read as the reverse complement.
ACAATTATCATTTTTTTAATACTCATAAAATTTGTTTTAGATATGTATATTTGCTTAGATTGTCTCTTTACAGTAATTATAGTATACTTCAGCTGATCTGGATTTAATTCTGATTGAGATTCATTTTAATTATATCCTTGAAAGCGTCCATCTGTGCTCTGCCTTACGAGCTGTCTCCACCCAGGACGCTTTATCCAACCAGCGACTTCCATTCAGAATGCTAGAAAATACATATCTTCAAATGGCGCTTATGCCCAACTTTGTATCGCAAGAGCTGTCCGTCTTGCTCGCTCTTCTTCTGAAAGCTGTGGATGTTCATGATCCCCTCGAGAACAGTTCACTGTCTAGTTACGCCACTCGCCCGTAAGAAGACAACGACTGAACGCGAGAGACCAGGTTAATCACTAAGCGGGCCGACACTCGCTCCTTTACTTTCAGTTGCAATCAGATTATTCGGGTCTTCCGACTGGTTACAGGTTCGAGGTCGCTTGCGCGGTCCTTTCCCTTACGTAGCGGTGATACGGTAGCTACCGAATCTATTGCGGACCACGGCATCCTTTGCCCGGCTGTTAACCCGGTATCGGGTAGCCGATTGGTCGTTTCAAGAGCAGTTGCTATAAAGTCAATGATTACACCATCTATACAGGAAACAATACTGTTTCCAGACTACCTTGGCTATCAGTCGGAATGCAGAATCGATTGTCTGATGCCGCACGGCGCGCAAACCGTCCAGGAGTGTCCGAAGATTGATTACTATGGGAAACTGGCCCGCAGGCCAGAGTCCTACCCGGGCTCGCACTTCCGTGTGGACGCTGCCGGATGGGTGTTGACCCGTGGGTTTGGCCGACCCGACACATGGGTCTTAGTGGACTAACTGCAATAGGGCCCAATAGCTGCCGACCCTGTGAGATTGGTTCCGGGCTAATGAGATTCGACAGCACATTCGCTATGTATACAAAAAAATATCGCTATCTCCATGTCTTGCTAGAGGGAAGCTTTGGATCTAAGGAAACCTTAGATGGATGTCAAGGTAAAATGTAGTAAAAAACGAAGAAGATAACTTTCAATGGACAATCCATTCTCCAAAGAGACAGAAACTTTAGCAAAGACTTCAGAAGATGTTTCTATGTTTTACATCCGTCCGTTTGATTAGCTGAGCGGAAAATTAGATTACGAATTTAGAAAGGTTTTTCTTACGCGGATTAAATTTTTTTTTCTTTGACACGATTGCCGGGTAAACTTTTCAGATTACTTGATAAAATGCCAATTTGGATTTGTACCGTTTGATGGTTGTCGGGCTTTTTTCTTAATGGCGAATGTTAAATTTCCGTTCCGGGACTTCAAAGTCGAAAAGCCGCCACTCGTTTAAAAAACGTATTATGTTTTCCAAATTAAGTTGCCCCTTTATAAATTACAGAATTCCGTTTATTTTCATCTGTAGCTAGCTAGATCCGCAACGTTGCAGAAACATAATCCTCAATTCGCAATATTATATTAAATGGCTTTAATAATAATAATGTTATTACATATAAATAAAAACTTATGAATATGTTACTATTAACGATTAATTACCAAAAAATGTTTAGTATATTTTGTCAAGAAGGCATTGTTTTTCATTGATTCCATATTTTTTCTAAGGTTTAATACTTTATTCTTTTAATTTTTGTAAATTTAACCCCATTGTTATTTCAGTACCGTGCATAAGGCTCGCTTGGTTTGAGACCGGGCGCAGTGCGCGCATGCGTTAATAGTGTTCGTAAATGGCGACCCTTACGAAAGCAATTGAGAATGTAGGTATATAAATAAAACACAATAACAAGCGTGCGTCTCGTTTTAGACCAATTCGTTTGCCTACAAGGAATTATAATTTTTGAGATCCAGGTGCGAACGACCAGATGGACCTGCGGATGGAAGTACAGAGTAGTTACAAAAGCCTTTTTTAAAAAATGTTTTTGAAAGATTAGACTACTTTTTTTTATTCGAAATAACCCAAATAACCGATTAGAAAATTAGGTCAATTATATTTAGGGACGGTTAGCACGATTTTATATAGAGACATTAACTCGCAACGAAACTACCTAATTTTCCCCAGATCCCAGCGGTTGTTTAAAAAACCAATCGAGCACCTAAAACTTTGACTTAATCAAGACAACAATACAAGTGTATGTTGTACATACACTTGTTTTTGTAAAATGAGAGATAATGGTTGCAGTTAGGCAACCAAGACCCATGTGTGAGGGTCGGCCAAATTCACGGGTCAACACCCATCCGTCAGCCTCCACGCAGAAGTACGAGCTCGGGTAGGACCCTAGCCTGCGGGCCAGTTCCCCTATGAATCGTTCTTCGGGCAGTCCTGGACGTTTTGCGTACCGTGCGGCGTCAGCGAATTGACTGTGCTTTCCGACCGATAGTCAGGGGAGTCTACCATTCGGCTGCCGGGCAAAGGATGCCGTGGTCCGCCATAGATTCGGTAGACGTGGAATTACCGCTACACTAGGGAGAATACTGCCCAAGCGACTTCGAACCTGTAAGCAGTAGGGAGGCCGGAGAAATCTGACCATAACTGGTAGCGAGAGCCCTTGGTCTGCCCGCTGGGTTAACTACCAAGCGCCGGGCGGTAAGGGTTGGACTCTCGCGGGCTAGTTGGCGGAGATAGATAGTGGACTCTCCATTGTCTAAAGGCGTCTGCCCACTATACCGTACCATACCATGACCATGATAAGAACGTGTCAGGCACGTTAAGAAGTACGATACGCTCTACTATGCCCATTGAAAGCGGTCTGTCCCGTGTGCTACCCGTAATTTTTAAAAATAATAAAATAGTTATGGCTATCAGAAAACAAACTGTAAGACAACTGGCAGTGATTGCCTTAATTTTGGAAGAAGAAAAAAAACGACGCTATTGGGATCACGATTCCTTATAAGAACGAAAAACCGAAGGAGAATATTGGACATTATTTAAGCACTTAGTTGATGATGAAGAAAAGATTTATCTCGTTTCATGCACGGAGCGTATCAGCTTCGGCAAAATATTCTCGTTGACATTTTGTTGCCTCTCCGTGCATGGTACGCAATGGTGTTGGTCTGCGACGGAACGGTCTAGTGGGCATTGCCTCATACTTTTCAATAAAAAAAACGGTCACGTTCCTATCACGGTCATGGTGTGGTAAGGTTAGTGAGCAGACTCCTTAAGTCTACGCTCATCCCACGGCTGAAAGAACGATCACATATCGTTATACCAGCCTGAGGTGACGAATTCGCCCATTGTAGTCGACACCGCCCAACTGTTTTTTTTAAATATTAGCGTTGACCGCAATAAAATTTGTCAATATAAATGGGCTCTCTATTGCGTTACTACGTGAACTAATATCGAAAAATAGTTCATGCGAAAGAGACAGAGCAGTGCATTAGAGCGGAATGTAAAATGATCGGCCGTATCTTTCCCGTATAAAACTACCTGCCGAACACTATCTGAATTATTTTGAAAAGTCCTGTCTTAATTTTGCCGCCTTATGCTTGAATAGTAGTTTTATGCTAGATAAAAGACGACCGTTCTTTTTAAATACCCTAAATCATCTAAATCTACATCATCTAAATCCGCTTAAGACAGCGCAGAAGGCGCTTCTTCGGGTTATTTCCAAGAAACCCCGAAGGTACCCCTTACACGACTTGTTTGCAGAGCTAAAGATATTAGACATCAGGCAGATATATGCAAAAACAGTATTTTTTAACTACCTAAAAAGTAAAGATATTCACGTTAAAGCTGAGCATAAAATTTCAACGAGGAGCGCAACAACCTGTAAACACATTGTACAGAAAACCCGAACATCCTTCGCCCAAAGACACTTTGGCTTTATAATACCAAAACTTTATAACCATCTAAAAGAATCTATAAAAACATGCCAACACACTAAGTCAATCCAATTAAAATTTAAAATTGCACAACATTTACTTCAACTTGGTAGAAATGAGGTGCAAAAGGCAATAAGTCATATTTTAAAGTAAAGGTCTGCATTATTATTATTGTCATATATTGCACTAAACTTTATATTTTAATACTATTTATTTATTTGTTCTATAAACTTCATATTACGATATTTTATATTAATATTTTTTCCCATGACCATGATATATCAATATTTCAAATATAATTATAAGTTTAATTTGAATTTGCTTATCTATTTTATATTTTATCATATTTTGTATTTTTCATTTTAATATTATGTGCACATGAATAAATCTTTGCCATACATAGAGTTTTCCTTGGTACGGGCTATGGCCTAGTTTGGCAGATTCTGCAACTAATACAATTGTAAATTTATGTTTTTGAATGAATAAAATTATTATTATTATACCACTCTAACGTATTGCCTTCTCTCACTGGCACGAAGTAATTCCGATTTTGGTTCACGAAGAAACGCAATTGGACCAATTATAAATGTGTCAATATTCAATTTCTATATAGACTGATAATTTGATGGACAAACTATTCTTCTTATGTAATGTAAGCAAACGTAGGCTTTATACAACTTTTATTGGCATCGTGGTCACGCATTATTCCCAATTGTCGTAAAACACAGAACAAGGCTGAAAAATTCAATGAAAAATAAATGAGCTTACCCAAGGCAGAATAATGAAAGGAACACGTAATATTTTATTTCGGAATTGTTTTTTTTATAAATTGGATTACGTGTTTTTTTATGTGAAGGAACATTTTAGTAAAGGTGAGCTATAAATAATGCCGATACACTGGAGTATAGAATAGAGTCCACGTCCAAGTATAGGATATATGTACGCCTAAACGCTAAACGTAAGGTGGTATCAAAATCATTTTAATTTTTAAAAAAACCTAGACTGTTTCGGTGTTCATTTAAAAAGTTGTTTAAAGAGTTCGGTATGCTTGATTTGAGGCAATTATATTTAAAGTATTGCGCCAATTTCGCCAAGTAATCAAGGTGTCTCTAGGTGTATTCTATGAGTATTATAAACTCGGTTGTCTCACCTGTACATATTTGAGTTGTTTTGGCTATTGATCGTAGGGATCGGGTCAGCTATTTCGTTACCGATGCGGAGAGCAAGCATAGTGGAGTAATTGTGCAGACAGTAGTAAAAAATCGGTTTTGTCATTTTAAGACTTTCCCGGCAAGACAACCCCTGCCCCTTCTCCCCCCGCCACCTCAACAGGTCTTCCCCCAATCCCCCTGCCCCCTAAACCCTCTTCACAATTAACTACTTCCCCCCTTACCAGGTGATTATGTCAAGTGACTACTATAGGAAAATTGGTAAATTTTAATATTTTAGTGTTTCCTTGGTATTAAAATGGCTATTTTCCAATATGATGTAGTAATTTAATAAATATGGCGGTATTTTTTGTCCCTTGTATAAGAGATATTCAAATCAAAATTTCAGAATGTGGTTTCGGCTATACGACGCATCTGTGTACCAATTTTCAAGTATCTAACTGCTATATTTCGAGATTGAAGTATGACTAGCGGGCCCTCTGGTGGACGATTTCAACTACAATATTTTTAACTCTTGTTATGACGGAATGATGCCTGCATGTCGAATTTCAGCTCAATCGGATGAAGCGAATAGGCGCTAACGTGAAGGAATACAAACAGAATCAAACACACAGCGAGAAAGACTCGGACCACACTCAAAGTGGGTAGGTGTCGACTACAACAGGCGAACCTGACACCCCAGTCTGGTATAACGATGTGTGGTCGTTCTTTCAGCCGTGGGATGAGCATAGAAGACTTAAAGACAAGAAAAATCTCAAATTCAAATTCAAAATTCTTTATTTATCAATAATATTACGTCATTTTTTAAAATTCAAAGCCATCCTAACTAGGCCTCGCCTGTACTAAGGTAGGCTTAATATAAAAAAAAGTATAGTGGTTTACGTAACTAGCTGTAATATATCTTTGTATATTAATAAGAAAGCGTAATAATATTAAATTTTGGGACATACATATATATATATACATACATATATAAATACATATATACTTTATAGATAAATATAAAATAATACTACATATATAATATATCTCACAAATCGTGCACTATTTTAATATATATGTTATTAATGTCTCCGTTTCTTGTCGACCCATAGTCAAAAGTGACTTAGTTAGGTTTTTCTTTACGCCGTGACTATTCCTAGATTTCAGTCCTGCAGGAAAAGCACTATTCATTTTGTTGAACAGTCGAGGAGCAATGTAAGAGAAGTGTTTTTGTGCAAAACTTGTTCTCTTTTTTTGGATTAAGTGCTGTCTGGTTGTTGTTACTCGTGTTCCTTTATGGTGTGTTGAATATAGATGATAATTGTCATGATTATAGTAGTAGAGTAGGACTACCTTAGCGTATATTTGACGAACGTCAAGGACTTTAGATTCATTGTACAAGCTCTCAGAAGAATACCGGAAGGGTTTTTTGTGTATTACTCTTAATAGCGACTTTTGAGCTTTAATTAGAGGATCAAGTGCTTGCAGCGAGGCTCCACCCCAAGCTATGATTCCGTATGCTAGTAAGTTATGGGCCAATGCGAAATATATCGTTCGTACTAAATCTTTGGATACGGCATTTCTTATTAACTTGAATATATGTACAAGTTTTCTCAATTTTGTTGCAGTGCACCTGATATGATCTTCCCACTTCATTGTATAGTCCAGAGTTAATCCTAGGTACTTTATTGTATTTACTCTTTCCACCTCCGCACACGTACAAGGCTTGCCGTCAACGACCGTGTTGCAAGTGTGGATTTTTAGTTTGCGCTGGGTTTGTTTGTCGTAAGTTTTCTTCATTTGAAAGGTCATATATTTAGTTTTAGAGTCATTAAGAGTCAGTAGATTATAATTTAGCCATACTTTGATTGTAGATAGTCCGTTTTCAGTATAATTGTATACATCGTTCCAGGATTTGCCTCTGAATACAATAACCGTGTCGTCTGCAAAGGATATAGCTTCTCCTCTCTCAAAGGTCATGTTAGTAAGGTCATTAATGTAGATGAGGAATAAGATTGGCCCTAATATACTACCTTGCGGTACACCGTACCTAACATGTGCTTCCGAGCTGACCGTCTCACCATCTACTGTCTAGCTACTTTAAAATGCCCGTTAGAGGCCAAAGCTTTACGGTGAGTCACCGGGAAAAGTAAACAACGGGCAGCCTCGCCTTTAACTACCAGTTCTATAAGGATATCTCCGTCTGTATTTAACCTTCATGATATCTACCTTCTCCTGACTGGTTACAGGATCGAGGTGGCATACGCGTTCCTCTCCCTTACGTAACGGTGATACGATTTCTACCGAATCTATCGCGGACCACGGCATCCTTTGCCCTGCTTATTCACCCGGGATTGGGTGTGCGAATAGTGGTTTCAAGAGCAGCTGCCGTAAGGTTAACAACTCTCCTTGCTCTATAGGTAACTACTATTTCCAGACTTCCCCGGCTGTTAGTCGAAATGCACAATCGATTGGCTGACGCCGCACGGTGCGCAAACCATCCAGGAGCGCCCGAAGGTTGACTCATAGGGGGGAGGCTGGCCCGCAGGTCACAATCTTACCCGGGCTCGCACTTCTGCTTAGAGGCTGCCGGATGGGTGTTGACCCGTGCGTTTGACCGACCATAAACTCATGGGTCTTAGTTCACAGAGTTCAGTCTGGAAAAAAACGATATTTCCATTTCTCGTATTTTTTAGCGCGTTCACATGACTTTCCCTTGGGCCGGGAGAGTAAAACGGTTGCTCTTCTGCAAGAAAGTAATGGCTAATAAGATTAGGATTTCGTCGTTTCCAACTGTCGTTTCCAACGTCGTTTCTCGTCGTTTCCAACTGTGATACAGACATGCTTTGAAATATAAGCAAATGAACATTCGGTAACTGACACTATCCATTTTGATTTTATTCATTCTTCATAGCTTGATATTTTACCATTCTTTTGACTTTTATGACTATTTTATTTACTTTTCTATAATCAATTTAATTTTGTATTCGTAGAACCGTATTATTTTGTCTTTCTTGACAACTCAATCGATAATTCTCCCTCAAAATGTTCTGAAGTAAGCTAGCATTTTAATGTCTTTTTTTCTATATTATGTCAAATAATGATCTCATTGTCTGAGTAGTTTTGTACACGTTTCTAATACGACTATTATAAATTATATAGCAAGACTCATCAGAAACCCTTAGACCTCTTGTCCACACACGTATTTTTCGCCGTGAAAATCCACGGTTAATTGGCCGTGTCGTCAGTACGGTATGAATCACTATGGAATCTTGTCCATGGAAACGGAAAACGTGTGTGTACATAAGGCAATCTTAAACGACCATTTACTAAAATATTATATCTATCCGTAATCACTGGTACCTATTGTTCTTTGAATTTAATAAACAAATTATATAATATCATGTAACCAAAGCATTGTGTACTAATGTCTGAACAACTATGTATAAAGTTTTGAAGGCAATAGACGTTATTTGATTTGATTTAAAAGACAAAAAAAGGTCGAAATACAAAATGCCTAAAATGTGTGCTATCCCGGATGCCGCACCGAGTGTAACCATATACCCATGCTCTCAATTCAGCAAACTTAGAGTACCTCTCCTTGTACGAGCATCTCGTCAAAGTTATAATTTGTAACTGCCACGTAGACATATATGGTGTGTATGTATGTCGCGATGTCGGAGGAAGTCAACAGGTATTTCCTACGAAAGGCTGCCACTGCCCAAATGAAGTTAGTAGCTACATTCGAACTTCAGCTTGTCATAGGCAATTGCCTTACTAGCAAAAACAAGCCAAGGCTTTTAAAACACTTATGTAGAGTAACGTTGTTGCAATTAATGCTTCTGAATGACACAAATGGCGGTTTTATTGTATTATAAAAAAAATGTTATAGAACAGGAAACCTTGAGACTGATACATCTTCGCATTTAAATTGATTTAATCAAATCTTAATAAAATCATTAGCTGTTTCATAGTTAGTATATTTAAGCCATAAAAACAGTGGTTTATGTACTTCCTGCATTCCACGTTATTCACTTTCAAAATCTCGTGTCGGTTATCGTTTTTACATAATATGTTAAACATTATGATATCATTCCAATTCTTTGTTGTTTTACTGGTTTATATATATATTGGTTATTAGCACTTAATTTCTAAATTATTATTTTTTACTGGCTTTCGTCTCGCAAATCCACTGATATTCAATAATTGCACAGTCGCAACATTTGCCCTTGCAAAAGAAAGTAATTATTAAGTAGTATTTCCTTACATTAAGTATAGTATTCCCTTACATTAAGTGTAGTATTCCCTTACATGTAAAAAAGTAGCATGTTAGTAGTATTCCTTTACATGTAAAAGATATCAAATTATTGTTAGACATTATCGAAAAATAATAAAAACTATTTTTGGGGATTTCATACACTTGTGTCATTTGGAAGCTGTGTAATTTAAGAAAAAAAGGTTAGTTAATAAAAGATTTAAAAAAAAAATAACATTTTTAATGTTGAATTATACATGTAAACCATAGAGGAGAACCTAACAGTACGGATCCCCTAATTTCTATTAAATTTTATTAAAGAATTGAATGTAATTTATTACACAACTTCAAATAAATTTGAAATCGAAGATTATCGCGGGTTTTTAATATTATTAAGTAATTGAGACAGATTCTATATTAAATATCTAAGACTGTTTTCATTTGGCTGCACACGAGGTTTCGGCGATGTTACATTCGCCGTTGTCAAGGGAAGACTAAGATTATTACAAAACAGCCTCCCCTGGACAACGGCGGCCGTAACATCGCCGAATTGTAAGGTGCAACTAAACTCACATGGTAAAATTCGTTTTAATTATTTTATTATAATAAATAAATATTGTGATAAAATGCAATATTCATTAAATATACTAGTCCAATAAATCTGGGATTTTCACAAATGTACCCATGCTTTGCAGTTCACGTTTGAATCGTGTGTTTCCTTCAATCTTGGAACTTGATTACATTATACTCAAAATGGTTTAAATTTTACTGCTAGGGATTTGTTGTCTTTCTAGCATAATCAGATTCAAATAGATACAAATAGTGCATGAAAGACACAAATAGATTCCGCGTGATACCCGGACGCGCCGCTCCACTATCTGTTTGGTTGACATAGCCAACTTTTTACACGACTGCTCAAAAAAAAAGAGTGTAATGTTTTCAGGGTTCATGTATATGTGTATATGTGTTCATGTTGTCCGCTTCTTTAATTCATATGAGAAAGAGAGAGAGAGAGAGAGAGAGAGAGAGAGAGAGAGAGAGAGAGAGAGAGAGAGAGAGAGAGAGAGAGAGAGAGAGAGAGAAACCGCTGACACCTTGTTTGTTTGGGATGCTTTGCCATTTCATATAAAAACACGAGCGATGAAATCAAACAAAGGTGGTGTCAGATTACATGCGTTACACTGACCACAATGAACACTTGAAATCTTTTTAAAATCCTGACGTGAGAAAGACCCAGCTGTATAAAACTGAGCGAGAATTTATATTTTGGGGTGCAGGGTGAGTTGACGACACATTCTTGCTTACCGTCACTTACTGTCACCCAGGATTTTAGACCGGGAGCCGTCATCGTCAGCCGAGTAGAGACCTGCTATTGCAAAAATGGGACTTAGGTAGATTTTTTGCCGTGTTGAATGAGTACGGAATGCTTTTATTTTCTCGATGAATAGTAAAGGCAACTGAGGGGGGGGGGGGAAGTATTGTGAAAGCGTTAAAAAAATCGTGATGGACAGAAATACCCATTTTGACCTCCCTCTAAGAAGAATAGGACCATTTCCAAATTGAGGTCTGTCTGTGTGTCTGTTTGTGTGTATTTCGCCACGATAGCGCCCAAACGTTTAATCCGATTGGGCTGAAATTTGGCATGTAGGTATCATTTGGACATGGCAAGAGTTGAAAAGGTTGATGTAGAAACCGGTTCACCAATGGGGCAATAATCATATTCCAATCTCGAAATATTGGACTGAAAGACATCTGTGTACAACATTTCAAATGTTGTACACAGATGCCTTATTGGACCGAAATCACATTGTGAAGTTTTGGTTGGAATATCTCATATACGGGCTACGCTTGTACTATACTTAAATTGGTGCTTAGCTGAGAAACTAACAGCACCGCCCGAGGCTACTGCAACGGAACCCATCCCAAGCGGTTCATCCGCCGGCCAAAAGAGGTCTCATCGATTTTATTTACGAAATTAATATCAAATGAAATCAGTCCTTGAGTACTTGCCGGGAAAGTCTTAGGTCACACAGCCCTTTTTTGTAATAACAAAGGTACTATGTACCAAAAACTTGTTATAACAAATCCAATTTCTAGGTCATTTATTCAGAATAGATGAAATTATGGTATTTTTGTTTCATTTAAAAATAAACGATCCAGGCGAGACTGAGAGTCAGAGCAACGTAATTTGGACATAATATTTGAAAAACCATCATAATGTTATGGGATATCCAACAAACCATGTAAATACACTGACATAAAAATTAGTGTAACAAGTTTTTTTTCAGTAAGTCAAATCTTGTAACTTAATTCCGACTTACTTTTCCATGTCTAATTTAATTGAAATTTTGCATGCATCCGTAGTTCGGATGTCAAATTCATATTTTATAATATATTGAAAACGGTGACCAAATGCAACATGCAACATTTATGAGAGGGGGTTATAATGTATTCTGCGTAATATTGTTATTATATTTTTTTTTATTAAATGTAATATTTTTGAATTTCAGGTACCGATAAATAACATAGCGAAGAGATCTCGTCGATTGTTAGTGTACCATGCCGTTGTACAAATATTATTGTCAGTAGGCCAGCGAGGAGGGCTATAGCCCTTTTTAATTCCTTACCCACTGAGATTGTACTTGACAATAGGATTTTTTAAAGTTTAACTTTACTATCTCTGTGTGTATTATACAGTGACAATTAGGAATTAATTTATTAAATTGTTGACTGTAAGATATCGCTATAGCGATAAGTCCGCCATTTGTGCATACATTGTCTTTTTTTATAAAACCAGTGTAATATTCATTAAGAAATGTTTTTTATAGCACAATAAAATTATTCTATTCTATACTTTTTCTTACTAGATTTAATATTTAAGGGCAAATTGGATGTGTCTGTAAAGCTCCTAATACTAGTTGAAATGATTAAACATATGTATTTTAAGCTTAATTATAGTTTTATTCGTATAAATACTAAAAAATATAGAATGAAATAGACATACAAAATGCTTCATGATGCAAAAACGTTTATTATGTTGAAAACGACGAAAGCATATAAAATTGCGTGTGTAGACAAAGTCAAATTCATTTCCTAAGGAACACCTATTTTTTAATATATAGCGTATACCTCAAAAAATATATTTTTATTTGTCATATATTGATCGTCATTTCTGTTTCGAGTCTTGGAGGATTAAAAATAAACGCATGTGATTTAAATGTCTAACGCCTGTCAACAGGTGAAGCGTATTCATATACGCTTCACACATTTATATTTAGAATACTGATTTATTTCAAACCATATCTACCTACTTTACAAACTGTTTTCTATTCTAACTTTCTATTATCTGCGTTGATTTGACAGCGAGATTAAAAAAAGCAATTCGCATGTATAGTTTTACAGAATAGTACAATCTGTTAAGTGAATGTTTTACCGTATTTGGAAACAAAATTATATTATTTTATCAAGCAAGTGGACGCAAGCTAAATTGTCAAGAAAGCGGTTTCGTTAAGGAAATTTAAGAAAGTTTTAAAGATATAGATGTATGGGTGTGGATAAAAATATACAAAGATTTATATAAGAAGAAGGTAGTATAAAATATATCCACTGGAAAGCATCAATTAATGCGTTCAATTCAATTTTGAATTTTTTAAGTACTATACATTATACCTATTCGCTTTAAAACTTATATAACAAAATATCAGATTTCAAGAAATTATCCTTAATCATTCATTTTTAAGAAAATAAATCACTTTTTCCTTTTCTATAAACTCCCCCCCCCCCCCCCCGCCCCCCCCCCAACCTTTAACTTTTATCATGATATTGATGAACGATGTACGGTGGAACGCAGTGACGTAAGCCATTGAAAAACGTGCCTATATCTAAAGTAAAAAAACAGTCATTTGACCGTTTAGGAGAAACGATCGAATGCCTTATATATATTTTTAGCTACGTGTTCTGTAATTTTCATTGTTAATTTTGTTTTGTTATGAAGGCCACCCTGAATGTTTCGTTTCCGGAATGGATAAGATAAAAATAGAATGAAATGCCAAAAATCAATTTAAACGTATTCTCCGTGGGCGTTAATACACTTTTTCATACGTGTTAACCAGTTTCAATAACATTCATTTTACTCCTCCGTGGTGTCCTCGAAAACATGTTTTTCATATTCTTCGACAGCCTCTTCTGGCGATGACGAATTTTTGGGAACAAGAAGAAGTCACAAAATGCTAAGTCGGGACTGTATCTTTGATAATTTTATTGTTTATTATATTGATTGAAAATTACATTGATTATTGATTATTTAAATATTAATTTATAATAATCAATACAATGGTAAAAATGTCAACATTTGGCTATGAGAAATCTATGAGCGAGGTGGGTATCGCACAATTTGACTGAGGCTCATAAAACGGGAGGCGTCACTTCGACAATCGAATTTTTGAAGGCGAACAACGTAGAATTTATAAGCGATCGTCAATACATATATAAATATATAATCAGTGACTATATCAGGGAAAAAAATCACAGAGCTGACAGCCAACCTCCTCTAGGAGAGACACTATAAGAAGAAGAAGAATCACTTTATTTTGTTTTTTTAATTTTGAATTAATTAAACATTTTAAGAATATAGCAATTTCAGAAGAATATAAATACCACACCGTCGCACGCCCATTTCATCACGTCATTATCCTCCCTGGTGTAATATTCCCAATATCTAGGGTTGCCACCTGTCCTGATTTTTCGATATCCTTCTGGAATTAAATTCTAAAAATATGAAATCGTCCTAGATTTGACAATAAAATAAAAAATTTCAATTACTCTAAAAATTAGTATCTAAAACCATAATTTAAAAAATATTAATAATATCATTAACAAACGTCGATTCAAAAGCGGATTTTGTGTACGTTTCGGTTTAGGATAGTTTTACATCAATATGTTGAACCACAATGATATTTTAGAGGGGGGTGGGATTATAATATTGTTGACGTTCAAGATAGTACTACTAGATCATTTTCAAACCAATGTCGAATTTCGATGTGGTTATCCTAGTTTTACTCTCGCAAATATTCAGAAATGGCGCTTAGGATTTTTTTTCACGCCTAACTAGAAAGCTATTTCTGACCGTAGCACAGTGTTTTGACGAATGGACCAAAATCAAAATTTCACCTAATACGAATCCTGCTAGAGACCATTGATTACTCATTAGCGATAAATGGAGTATTTGAAGCAATTAACATTTTTTACTTTTATTGCGTTACTAATGGGCCCCGGCGACTTGGAAAATTGGGTAACTATACTATATATTTGTACCAACACGATTATTTGCGAATTGCTGTTCAAGGTGAAAAGAGTTTTATGGTAGCCTGTGCAGGATTTTAGTTATATTTATTATGGCTGTTATTGTTGATGGCATGTTTATTTTCTTTGGGAACATATATTTGATTAAACTCTTGATTTGCGGCTGTGACTGAAATTTACATTTAGTATGTGAAAATATAAGAAAAATCGCTTTTGAACACCTTTCTAAAAAAAAAACAAAGTGGATTTGCATAAAACCGCGTAGATTTACATAATAAACGAAGGCAAACTTACTGAAGAATTTAAATACAATTAGATTAGTTGTAAGTTTTAGCCAGGTTTTGTGCAAAGATGGTTCGAAGGAAAATGCTAAATTAGAATATTTGAAGGCTCTGTTGATATTGAAAGACTGCGATAAGAAAGTAGAAGCTGATTTGGAAGAATCTTGCAATCAGAAAATATCTTTTGCATATCTTTTTATAAAAGTGGAGTGAATGCTCCCGATATCGCGTTCTCTTTCTACATACGAATAAAGAGTGTCTGGAAGAAGAAGTTGTGTTGCCAAAATCCATTAAAAATATCTAGAATACGGTAGACTGCGAGGCCGTGCCAGGACCGATTAAATAACGTCCTAAGAAGTCGTTGAAGAAAATTTCTTTGAAAAAGAAAATACATCGCGTGCGAGCGTCGCATGAATTAAATTTTGCAGTGATGATATCTCCATTGTCATCAGACGAAACGTATCAGAACGATCCAAATTTTTTAACGCAACAGCAAGCTTCAGCTGCTTTGTATTAAATTTTTTTTGAGAGAAAATATAAATATAAATAGGATAGAAAACGAATTTACCGCGTGAAATTTGTAGCACCCGACGTTTCGGCGACGTTGCAGCCGCCGTTGACTAGGATAGACTGTAAATTCACACGGTAAATTCGTTTTCAATCCTATTTATAATGTATAAACAGCCGCGATAGTCTTCGATTTCATAGAAAATATAATATATAGCGATTTATTACTGTTTTTCTAGCCTGTACTTGTTAAGAAAGAAGAAGAAGTTCATAGTTCAGAAATTCAGAAGTACGAAAAGTCATCATACAGCCTAATATTATTGCAAATGATATAATAGTGGAGGTTAATCTGCAGAAATTATCAAATAACACTATAAAAAAATCTAAATTGAAAAATTAAAGTCACCATTAATTAATTGTTACCATTAATTTGTAAATGAGAATCCAATCGCAGTTCTGGTCCCAGTATTTATAAGCAAAAGTTTACCGATCCAGAGAACAACATGTACGAATTTTTGATAATATTAAAATTAAATAACCTTCTCACCTCCTAAATATGTTGATGGGGGTTGTGGTACGTTGGACTAAACCTTTGCACTTTGGACCAATACGCGCTCTCTATTTACATTATTCATTTAGAACTTAGGAAGAAATTGAGTATAATAATCGTTAAGCCAGGGTAAGGCTTTTCAAATTATGGCAATACTACTAGGATATAGGGGAAGTGCTACAGTTATTGGCCATGCTATAGTTATTGGACACTGAGTGTTTAGTGTTAAAAAATAAGAATTCCTTACATTCAATAACGTTTCTTAAAAATCCATCTGGTAACTCCATTTGTATTGTTTCCATAGAGGTATAGCAGTCCGTCACTAGATGGCGTTATCCCCTACTTTCTTTCGATTTCTGACAGCGTCACCAAAATCACGTCTTATTCTTAAGGATTTGTTAAGGAGGAGAACTTTTTGTTAAACGTCTTGACAGTGAAAGGACATTGTGAAAACAATAAATTCAACAACGGGAGGGGGTAAATATGATTAAATAATATTATTTTTGATCTCAGAATAGAATTAGTCAATTTATAACCTCGAAAATTGGGGTGGCCAATTACTGTGCGCAAAAAACTTTGTTGTCATAGTTATTGGCCACCTATGCCAATAACTGTGTTTCATGTTGTAATAAAAAGTCATTGTTTTTTGTTAGAATTAGATTGTTCATGTGGAGTAGTACTCATGGCTATATTTTCACATAATTCTGAACTTATTTAACAGTTATTGGCCTAGGACAAAAACTATAACATTATAGGGGCCAATAGCTATAGCAACTATGCCAATCTACTGTTTTATTGGTTGCAGTTATTAGCCACTGCCGAATTTCAACATTATTATTGTTATTTTTACAGATTTCTCTCCCTCAGACATGCCTAAACAACCCCTATACACGAAAGAAATCTTAGACCAGGCCTTAGAAGATATACAAAATAACGCTTTGTCTTTAAGAGCCACCGCGAAAAAGTTTAATATACCCAGAGCTACCCTACAGTTCAAACTTAAAAATCCAACTACGAAATCTGAATTTGGGCCAAACCCTTATTTATCAACAGAGGAAGAGGATGCCATTGAGGCATGGGTCATCAATATGGCTCGAAAGGGGTTTCCAAGAAAAAAATATGACCTAATAAATACGGTTCAAATGTACCTTACGGAAAATCCAAGAGACAATCCATTCCCTAATAACAGGCCAGGGCGTGGTTGGCTGCAAGCATTCTTGAAGAGACATCCGACTATAGCCCAAAGAACTAGCGAAGGAGTAACCAGAGCAAGTGCATGCGTCACAGAAGCTGACATAAAGAAATGGTTTGGAGAAATAAAAAAATTCCTTAAAGATGAAAATTTACTAGAAGTTATGAAGGATCCGTCAAGAATTTTTAACGCTGATGAGACAGGCTTTCAGACATGCCCTTCTACTGGGGGTGTTCTAGCACCTAAAGGCGCCAAAAATGTTTATGCCGTAGAGCAAGGCAGTGCCAAAGAGAACATTACTGTACTCTTTACGTTTTCTGCAGATGGGAAAGTATGTTCCCCTTTAATAGTATTTCCTTATAAGCGCCTACCAGAAAAGCTTGCAAGCACTGTACCCCCGGAGTGGGGCATAGGACGAAGCGATAGTGGTTGGATGACGGCTGACGTATTCCACGACTTCATTTCTGATATATTTTCCCCATATTTGACCAAGCACAATATTAAAAGACCAGTAATTCTGTTCATTGATGGCCACAAGAGTCATATAACTCTGCAGCTGAGTTACTTGTGTAAAGAGCACAAGATTGAATTGGTAGCTCTTTATCCCAATACAACAAGAATAACGCAACCTGCTGATGTGAGTGTTTTTGGACCGATTAAAAAAAAGTGGAAAAAAGCTGTACGCCAGTTTCAGGCAGAAAATATCGGAGAAGTCGTAACGAAGCAGACATTTTCATTTATTCTAAAAAATGTTGTGGACGAAATAAAACCGGAAAATTTGATTCAAGGATTCAAAGCTTGCGGTTTGTATCCCTTTGATGAGGATGCAATCGATTACTCGAAATGTTTATCGAAGAAAGAAGACATGATACAGTGTTCAAAGGAAAATAACGTAATGTCGTATGAGGATTTCAAGGGAATAGTCGGCGTTGAAAATATACACAAAATGGAGTCTCTTCAGTCCACGGCCGGTTATGTCAATGACGAATTCATTATTTTACATAACTTGTGGAAATTCTTTAAAACTGACTTTTGTTTTAACTCAGAAAGTGGGACAAGAAGCATAAATTTGATAAATCATCGGGAAACAAATTTAGATATACAGGATGTAAAAGATACTACCACAAATATCGAGGTTTCATGTACAAGCGATAATATCACAAACCTTAAAATCTCCATTACTCCAACCAAAAATCGGGATTTTTTAAATCAACCGTCAACTTCTGGTTCATCCAGCATTTCAAAACCAGATTTTTTAAAAAGAAAAGCAGATTCCATAGAGAACTTTTTTCAAAAAGCACCAGAAAATAAAAGAAAATTCATTAGAAATGATGAAAAGTTGCCTTTTGTGATAACTTCTGATAATTTCAGAAAGTGTATTGAGAAAAAACTGTTAGAAAAACAAAAAAAAGAGGATGAGAAAAATGAAAGAAAAATGAAAAGAGAGCAACTCGCCTTCGAGCGAAAGCAAAAACAATCCGAAAATAAACAAATAAACAAAGGAGTTATTTTAAAAAAGAAAACTTCTAAAAAATCTTAGATTGTTGAAGGAACCAATCAATCTGTCAGTGAAACACCTGGAATATCTGGAACCAAATCTAGCATAGATAAAAGTAATAACATTACAATTATTTCTAACGAAGAAGTAGATATTTGCCAAAAATGTAAAGGGATCGTCGTGAAACGCAAAGCATTAATTTGCGATTTATGTAACTATTCATACCACAGATCATGTATTCCCAAAAAGCATAAAGTGAACCTGCCAGAGGAAGAAGACTTAGGTGACTTCATGTGTCACAAATGTTATAAGTTGGATGACGACTCGGATGATCCAACTTCTGAAGATTCTCTGGATGTCGAAGAGCTATTGAAGGAAATTAATTCTCATAATCACTAAAGTATTTTTTGTCATTTGTTTGAACATTTAATAAATATTTTTTTTTAAAAACTCGTTTGGTTATATTAGTTTAATTATTACTTTAAAAAATATATAGGAGGTACCTAGGTAGCTACCCATTTGTTTAAAATCCTATATTTTACTAAAATAGGTAATCATAAATACCATGGCCAATAACTGTGTCATAAAGTGGCCAATTACTATAAAAAAGTGGCCAATTACGGTCGCATTTCGTTTTTTTTTTTTAATAATAAATATATATATGTAATATTATTATAATTGAGATAAACCTTTCAATAACTAATCAAAAATATAAACAAGATTAGGCCTAAAAATTTACAAAGGAATATTTCAATGTGATAGAGAGTAATGAGTGAAAAAGTGTATAGAAAGAGCTTAAATGGCCAATAACTATAGCGCTTCCCCTATTTGAGCAATCCCGATTCATCCCAACTTTGAAGAATATTGTAGTTTTACGACGATTGAAAATCGTACATTTCTAGTTTTAAAACTAAATTTATCGAGGTTTTTTTTAAAAATGACTCTTTTTGGCGATTTAAATGTAACAATTTCAGACAACGCAAGTTCATGACATCTCACGGAAAGCATTTTTTTTATTTTTATATATTCATAATTTTAAACAAATTATATCTAAACTAAAATACACTAGAAACGCTTAGGAACAAAAATACACAATGTAGAGTATATACATGCATTTCAGGCATCTGCTAAAATTGATTGCGAAAGAATTTTATTGTAGTTAAGTATTTGTGTTTTTTTTTCCTATTTGATAAAACGGATACTGCCTGGCTTACATAGACGAAAATGTTCCACATGTGGCAACCCTATCTTTAGTGGATATGAATAGTACGATCCATGCATAACTCGTGGAAATGACAAGAGCCCCACGCAATTAACAGTTAAATTATTAGCTCTGAAACAAGTTTCTTAAGTTGAAGATATAAATTGACTTTCCGCTATATTACATTATATGACGCTATGATATTGTATTACATATAATTGTATGTATATAAATTGTATAGTCAGATAGGTGACATTTCTTTGACATTTCCAGAAATGTCACTTATCTTGACGACGGCTTAGCCGAAATATAGATACACATTTTATAATAATCATTAGTTTTTAATATAAACTAATCGCCTATTATTTACCAGCATTGATTCTCATCATTCGCATTGTTGTGTTGCCGCTGTAGAAGAAAGTAGGAAGCCGGTTTGGTTAGGTTCCAATACCACAGTAGGAATTACTTAGCAAACACTGAAAGAAGAGAAGAAAAAAGGCGTGGAGTCGCTCCTGGTCGCCACAGACCAGTTAAGTGCTCTTTCATTTATTTTTTAATTTCAATAATAATAATTTACATATATAAAATGATATATATATATATATATATATATATATATATATATATATATATATATATATATATATATATATATATATATATATATATATATATATATGTATATATATATATGTATAAATATATACATATATATATATATATATATATATATATATATATATATATATATATATATATATATATATATATATATATATATATATATATATATATATATATATATATATATATATATATATATATATATATATATATATATATATATATATATATATATATATATATATATATATATATATATATATATATATATATATATATATATATATATATATATATATATATATATATATATATATATATATATATATATATATATATATATATATATATATATATATATATATATATATATATATATATATATATATATATATATATATATATATATATATATATATATATATATATATATATATATATATATATATATATATATATATATATATATATATATATATATATATATATATATATATATATATATATATATATATATATATATATATATATATATATATATATATATATATATATATATATATATATATATATATATATATATATATATATATATATATATATATATATATATATATATATATATATATATATATATATATATATATATATATATATATATATATATATATATATATATATATATATATATATATATATATATATATATATATATATATATATATATATATATATATATATATATATATATATATATATATATATATATATATATATATATATATATATATATATATATATATAT